>VWZO01019877.1:114557-130609 GCA_013396975.1 Bucco capensis | reverse complement strand
AGGGGGGATGGACTAGATGACCTCCAGAGGATCCCTTCTAACCCAAACCATTCTATGAATTGTTTGTTTTTGTTTTGGTTTTGGTTTTTTAATAAAGAGGATGATAGGGTTATGTTTCCCTTCCTTAATTTGGCCTGGTTTGCTCTCTTTGTGTCCTGCTTGTATTGCATGAACATGTAAATGCAGCTTTTTGAAAACAGGCTACTGCGTGTGGCCTCAGGAAGGGAAGTGATGGTCTGTTTCCCCAAAATAAAATACTGGGATTACATGTTAATCAGTCTTGGAGAGGTAAATGACTCTGCAGGAACCTGTGATGGATAAAATAAAGAGCAGCCATATGAGCTGGAGGGATCATCCCAGACACAGGTATGTTAACACCTCTGCACGTTTTGGAGAAGAAATTGCGTATACTGACTAGGATAGACATCATTTGAGTCACCTTGGATTGCTCCTCCCACTGGATGGGAATGTATACTTTTGACTGTGTCTTGCTCTGCAATTCACTTATCTTTCTGTCCCTGTTATTTTTACTCATTACTTGATGATACCTTCCCATGCTTCACACTAACCTTTTCATTTATTATCCTATCTGATCTGTAATATGTAACACCACAAAGTCTCAGGTTGAATGCTGTGCTGGTGCAGTGGGGAAAAACATCTGGACCCTACTGCTTTTTATTCTCTTCTTGACATAGCTGGATAGAAGAACACTGGTTTTAATTTACTCAATTTTTCTGTATTATTCTGCCTCTGAGAGTCACTATACCCACAGCTCTTCTCAGTGATGGTTCATGTTATCAGTCCTCATTCACTGATGATACACTGATTGCATCAACCCAGGCCTCTAAAAAAGGAAAGCCTTTGATAGCCCAATTTAAAACTGGGAGCTTGGAGGGAAGGCAAATTTTGCATAGTCGTTGGGTTAGTCTGAGAAAAGAAAGTACCTTTTCACTGTCAGCTCTGTGTACTATTCATCCCCTAGCAGTTCAGGGTGGTCGAGTTAAATCCTTTCTTCCTTGTGTGTTACTCTTTAAATAAAATCTCTAGCAGCAGGCAGATAATGAAATCAGTGCTGATGCATGGAGCATTTTGAGGAAGATGATTAGGAAGCTGAAAGACAGATTTTTTTCTTTCTTTTCTTCCTTCATGCTTTCTCTTAATGTAGGAAGAACATCGAACAAGGCAAAGCATTAATAGGCCCTGATGAACTGCAGAGAAATAATGGAGATGTCACTGTGGTGAAGGGACTGTGTGGTCTCAGTAAGGGTGCTTAGCACTCTGCAGTTTAATGCATGAGGAGGATAGGGATGGAGACTTCTAGCCTCTGCTTTCAATTGTGCTAGTGAGATCAGGCAATGTGTGTTGGACTGTGGTTTCTCCTCTGTCTGCAGCCATCCCACATGGAGTACATGGTAGGTGAGTGAGATCAAGGCCAGGGTCTGGCTTCTGTGGGGTAACAGAATTTGTTATTTTCATTCTGTGTTAGCTGTTCAGCATGGGATGGGGAATCAAACTTGCTTTTTGGCTGCTGCAGTCTCTTTTTTTTTTTTTTTTTCTTCCAGCTGTACCTTTTGCATTTATGTGTGTGTTCACTTAATTCCTCTTCTCTCTTTTCTCCATAAATATTTTCCACACAAAATATACCCTCCTTTATGGTGGTGTTTTTTGAAGTGTACCACACTGAGTTATTTAATGCTGACATTTCACTTGTGTATCTGCACACAGATACTACATTTGGAACTGGTTATTCTCTCAGCTATTTCAATAGTTTTAGGAGACTGATATTTCTTTACTGGGAACAGTTGTTGTTATGGTTTTAAGGATCAAATTTTAATGAAGATTCCTTACCAGATATTAGCATTTGGCCAGATTCTCATATGGCTGCTCATACTGCTTTGTGGTGTCTGAGAATCTCCTATTATCAGGCAGGCGTGTGGCTTTGACATAGCTCTATCGGAAGGGGAATTTCCTGCTGCTCTGAATTGCTTCCCAGGCNCACGACAATGACAAATTGCTTCCAATTGACTTGAACCTGATCAGTTTGCAGACGCAATCTGTGTCAAACTTACTGTGCTGCCCACTGACTGTTCTGGCACCCTGTTCATATGTTAGATGATTTTTGTAAATTTCTGTGTGTGTATTTTTAATATCCTTAAAAGTAGCTAAGTAATCAGCTGAAAGAGATTTGCTCTTTTCCTTTTGCTAATCCTATTGAAAGCTTTATTACCTTGTTAATCACTAATGCCAGTTTGTTACCATTCTTAATCTGTTATTTCAGTGCTTTCTCCTTTATTGTTTATCAGTATTAATATTAACATTATTACATGCTGAGGGGATTTCTGGGCCCTTGAAAATTACGGACATAGGATTGTTTTTAAGGATAGACTGTTAATACCACTGTACATCTTCAGCTCTGAAGATCTCCAGGAACTATAGTCTGAATATACAGATCTGTGCTCTAGGCAAGTATATTCACAAGACTTTGTAGTAGTGCCTTGCTGACTGTTGTGGAGTTTATCCAATATTCAAATCAGAAATACTGGGAAGAGACTTCTTTCTTTCCATATTCTCTTGAGCAAAGAGTGGGATATTCCCAGTGGCAAGCAAATGCCAGCGATTTGATGATGAGCCACCTCAGTCTATCAACACCATGTAGTCCTTGCCAGTGCCATTCTGCAAAGAGTCTACTTGCCAAAGCAAACTCATGATTCTTCCTAGTGACTAGCTGTTTTGGCCTTGTTTAGTTCCTTACTGTGAAACAGGAAATGTCTTAGCCAATTATTGGCATCTTCCCTCACTTGCTAATTTGTTAAACCTGACTTCAGTGTTAATTTTGTTTTTGTGGTATTCTCCCTCTCAACACATTTGGCTTCTGCCTCTGTGTCCTTTAAGGAACTGAAAGATACTGCACAGTCAAAAAGACAGGGTTGGCCATTAACTGCCAATGCAGTTTTAGCTCTTCCATGCAAGTGATTATTCCCGTGTCTTCAAAGTTGTTTTGGACCCTTCTTAAGTCAAAGGGTAAAAAAGCCTTCTGTGAAATGAATTCATAGGCTCATCTGTACTGTCCGGATGACTGGACTGCCTTCTACTTAATATATTGGAGGCAGTAGATTTTCTTTGTGTCATATCTGATCTGAGAAGCTCCCCAAAAGTTTTCTAGCAGAAGCAATTCCAGAGAACAGGGTCAAGGCAGTGAGAAAACAGCAACATGAGAGTTGCTCCAGAAGAGCAAACATAAGCAAACAGAAATCCTGAAAAGGCAGAGCACGAATTATCTGGGTAGAGTCTCACATCTGCCTTTTCTGGATGTGAAAGAGCAGCTGTCTGTCAGAAGGCAGCCTTCGGTCTGATGGTGGTGTAGCA
Source organism: Bucco capensis (assembly GCA_013396975.1). Lineage (NCBI taxonomy): Eukaryota > Metazoa > Chordata > Aves > Piciformes > Bucconidae > Bucco > Bucco capensis. The sequence continues at coordinate 127,243 of VWZO01019877.1, read as the reverse complement.
CAATTATTCTGGAGAGGATAAAGTGAGAGGAAGCCAGTACTTTTGGTGAAATCTCTGAGCGGAAATGTCTTGTGGTGCCTTGCATGCCGAATAGGTCTTGTGCCAGTTAGCAGGATTGCTCACTAAGGTCTCATTTTCAATTTGGCACTTACTTTCCCTGTGATTTCTGCTCTAGGGGTCCTAAAATTGAGACGACAGATGTGCAAGAACTGATGATGGTTGGAAATCAGGAACATCTATGTGCTTTCTTTGATAAAAGCTCATCTTTTCTTCCCAGCCATTGCTAGGTACATCTGGTTTGTAGGTGGTGTAAAGTTCAGTGGGAAAGACTGTTGTGAACACTGATACTGTGTGTGTTGGTCTGGTAACTGCAGATGAAAAGCACTGGGAAAAATAGGACAAAGGTATCACTTTTGAAATTGTGACAAATGAGTCTAATACTTGGATTGTTCCACATCATTATAACTTTTTAACTCAGGTAGCTGCAATCCAGTTTTGTCTGGCAATCTCACAAAGCCATTTCCCTGCCCCTTCCCCATTTCCCCCACCCCAATCTATATGGCCTTTTGTTACCTGTTGGGTCTTTGGGACTAACCCAAGGTGCAGCTCAGGGAGCCTTCACTGGTGACTGGCACAGAAAGTCACAAAAGGGTGCAGTTGAGTTTAGATGCCTGTAAGTATTCCAATTCTAAGCCATCAATGTCACAGTTTATTCAACTTGTTCTCATTTCTGGAACTAGCAGCAGAACCAAAATGCATTTGGCAGATACCAAATGCTTTTTTGGTTTTTAGAACTGCTGGCACTGGTGTTAAGAGTTAAAAGTCTACTGGCACGTGTGCAAGTGATATTTTTTACATGCTCAGTACCATCAGTGCTAGATATTACTATGGTAAATCCCACTGATCTCTTGCATTAATGTAATGTGTTATGAGGGCTCCAGAAATACTTTAAAATGGGTTTGTTATAATAGTACTTCACTTCTGAAATGCAGTGAGCTTTAGGGTAGAAAGTATCAAGCTTGCTTGTGCCGTATTGCGCTCAGTAGTGGGAATGTGAAACTCCAGCTAAGGGGTCACTAAGGTAAAGCTCTAATTTAACGTCATCACATCTTGCAAATGAGGCAGGGATGTTGGGTTTCATGGTCTCATTACAGACACCTACTCATGATTAATGGCTTGAAACAAGTTGTATTGTTTAAATAGAAAACTGAGCTGCACTAAGTGAAATTGGAATCCCAGGTTTAAAAGGTCTGTATAAAAAACCAGGTATGTATAAAATGTCTTCTGGAGCTGGCAAATTGCTGGTTTGCCTAGCTGATGAGAGGTGGTTCTCTGGTTTAGATAGCTTTTTTGTTTGTTTGTTTGCTTTGTTTTTTGTTCTTCATGGTTTACCAGAGAAATATCCTTGCAATTTACTAATGTCTCAAGACTGCTTTATGCAGTGTGCCAAACTGAATGGGTCTGAAGAGGCCTCAAGGACTGATCAGCTTTGCTGCAAGGAGATTTGAAGCAGGTGAGCTCTAGAGCAGTCACTTTATGCTGTGTAGAGCCTTTTATTAACATGCAGAATACAGCACACTGTGCGTCACTGGAGGAGAGGGGACAACATGTGGTAGCCCATTAGAGGGGCAAAAGAAAGGCTTTGTTTTTAAAAACACCTGCTGCTGGAGAGATGTAACCCTACTCCTAATTCAGTCCCAGAAACCTCAGTAAGAAATGGGAGAAACCCTTCAATTCCCTTATTTTCAGGCTCCACACAAAGGTGCCCGTTACCACTGGTGGCATTAGCTGCTCTCTCTGCCTGTTTGAGGCAGCAGCATGACCCTGGATCACCTTGACATCTCTCAGAGCAGAGGAGTCTTTCCACCCTTTGTGCATTGCAAATACTAAGGCTGGTCTTGCTTCCCATCACTTCTCTGAGCTGTCCTCTTTGGCAGATTAGAGACTGCCTGAAAATACTAATAAAAAAATAAGTCCATAAGACTTCAAAGCAAGGATTGCCTTCAATTCTCACAGCTGTTACAGCCTTTCTTAGCTGTGGCTAGTGCCAGAGGGACTGATAAGGGCCTGAAAACTGCTTTAGTGTAGGTGACCACTGAATATTGGGGACTTGTTTTGGAAGAGCTGCCTTCCAAAGCTCCTAGTTGCTGCTAGCTGCAACAGAGTAAAGTCTCCTGGAGCTAGATAAGCTTGTGTGCTGCAGCTACAGAGGAAAGACTTGGGGATGTGAGTTATGAGCCCAGCCTGAGTCACAACTGGGAGCATGCTGAGCAAGAGTCACAGATTTAGCTTTGTAATAGGCAACCAGCCCATACTGTGGAGACAGGCTGATGTTGTTCCAGTGTTTGTCCTGCACCCCTGGTGAATGTGTTTCACAAAGCACTTCCCAGGTGCCTTGTAGATTTATTTTATTTGTGGTACTTAACTAAGCTTGGAAAGGGACTGTGGGTTGCTAAAGGAAAGGGCTGCTGGCTGGGCTCTGGACTTCTTCCTAGTTTTCACTGTGCTGCTTTGGGCAAACCTTGAGCCCTGTGTCCTGCCAAGTGAGAGGGCAGCTGGTGTGGAGCATTTGGGGAGCCAGGCAGTGTTTGAAGCGCTGCGTGATCTGCCAGGGAGGGCTACTGTGGAAGTGGAAAGCAATGCTATGGATTGCTGTCACTGCTAAGTGCCTGTGTAGAGTGAGGAAAGCTCCAGAGAGGATTACAACAGAATGATCAAAACAGTCTGCACTTACAAAGATTAAATTATAACTCTGAACATCTGTGATTAAAGGAGGAGCTGTCAGAGGCTGGTTTGTGTGAATGCACAATTCAGTTTGCATTTTGTAAGATTTTAGATTAAGATTTTTTTAATCCCTTGTGAAACAGGAACAATAGACACTGGCTGTTGCCAGGTACATAAAGCATGTAGATACTGTGCAAACTTCGTCCTCTCTAAAACTGGGTTTACAGCACTGTACTTTGTTGCTCTGGTCCCAGGCTCCACCCTAAGCTCTGGTACCCTCAGTCATCTGTTTTCTTGGGAATCCTAGAAGCAGGCAGGCTATAGCCTGCTTTGCCAGTTATACATGGCAAAGTGGCTGTGAGTAACCATTCCTGGAGTCAAATTCTTCTCTTATAAAAGGGGATAGGCTTTGCAGTGACTGCCCACCATGCTCATTCTGGGCCTTCTTTAGGATAAAAATCCTGCCTTCAGAGATTGCTACTCTTCCTTCTCTCTGGTAGTATCCTGCTGTAACAGATGATTTTTTTTCAGCCTCTCCTCTGGATCTTCTAGCTGGAGCTGCAGCTGTTTCCCAAAAATGACAAATTGGGTCATCGCTCTGATTTCAAAGTGGGAAGCAAATTGAGCTTTGCAGTTTCCATGTCTCCCAGAGCAGAAGAGTAAATACTACTGAGCCAAATGGTGCTGCACCTGAGCAGTGCTCCATTTGGCTGGAAGATTTGGGGTTTTTTTTTTGGCTCTAGCATTTGGCATTTGGATGTTAAGAGAGTAAGTTCAATTTTCTTGTCTACAGTAGGGAGCTCAAAGGCAAACCTTTTAATAGAGGAGAAGGTCGTGTCTCTGATGTGTGTCACTCCTCCTATCTTCACAGGAGATCTGAGGCAGGCAATGAGATTGCCCAGGGAGCTAAGATGGGTTACTGAAAGACAGCAAGCAGGAGGGATGGATGTCCAGAGAGATGGAACCTGGGGAGGGTGGTTCTGCATCAGCCAAGCGCCACGGGCTATAAATCAATACCTCTGCCTTAGTCAGAGGGCACTTGGATTCCCCCATGGCTCAGTTAAGGCACAAATAAGCTCCTTGGGAGCTAAGTATTGCTAGCAGCACATGCTGTTTCAGCAGCAGCATCTGTCTCATAGCTGGCATGAGTATAGGCCTGTGGAAGGATATTAATTCATAGCCCTGTGTTTGCTTTCACCTGAGCACCTGTTTGTAGGAGCTTCTTTTTCACTTTTTCCAAATCATGAATTTGTTCTCCATCAATAACTGCTTCACAGCAAGAACTGTTAACAAGGAAAGTGTGTTTCAGCCTCCCAGAAAAGAAGCTAATGAATTGGCGTTGACCATTTTCTTAAAGTACCTAGGATTTCTGAAATAAGCTGATGTTACCCAGCAACCATCACTTGCATCAATTTTAACTGGTGTGTCACCACCAACTAGGAAGCTTTTCTTTTACATGGAGTTAGCTTGGATGACCTCTGGCAGTACGAGAGTAAGTATGGAAAATATGCTGATATATCCTTGACATTTGGAGAACAGGATAGTTACTTGCTGACTGACATCTAATAACATTGTTTCCAGTAGTCCCTGCTGTATGCCTTAGCCTCCTAGTTTGGAAGTTTAACACTAAGTCTTCCTGTGTGCGAAAGCTCACTAATGAAATACTGTGCTTAAGGCTTATTTGTTCACAAACCCTATCTTGGTTTCCCAAGTGTATTTTCCTCAGCAGACTGCATTTGTTTTTTAGTTGGATGTAAAACCACTCAGAATGCTGTTGAAATCTCATTCTTGTACTTTATGACCTCTCAGAAAATGCTGGGTTGGGATTCTGTGTAGAAGCCATAGAGATGGAGAAGTTCTTGTGAGTGATTCTTCCACTTGCGATGGCATGAGCGAGTGTCTGTCCCACTGTCCTGGTTTGGGCTAAAACTGAACAATTCTTTTTGGTGATTTTACTTTTCAGCTCAAGCTGCTCTAAATTAACTGCACTTTCTGAAGCTAGCAGCTTGCTTTCCATAGATAAGACCCAATGGATTGGAATTATGGCCAGGGAAAGGAATGCATCAAGATCACCCTTAGATCTTGTGACCCACAAAGGTGAGGGAGGTGCAGAGCAAAGGGCTACACCTTTAGGGAGGAGCAGACAGTTCAGGTGACCCCCAAAGTGACCAACTAGGTATTCTACACCATTAAGCATCATATCCACTATAAATTGAGGGGGTAAGTGCCCCTCCTTCCCTTTTCTCCTTCCTCTGATGGCCAGCATCTGAAGAAGACTCTGATGGTTGTCTCTTTGGATCCTGATCAAAGGTTCCAGACTCCAGCTTCCCCCCCAGCCTACAGACTGGTGCTGGGTCTACTCAGTAGTGATGTAGTTACCAAAAGGGGGATATGGGGTTCGATTTTGTGTCTGTAAATACTTGTAAATATTTTATTTAATTTCTGTTACTTTGTTAAAGTAGTTTTAGTTTTATTTTCCAATCCAATCGCTCAGCTTTTTATTGCCTCCCGGGTTTGGGGAGGGAAGGGGGGTAGTAGTGAGTGACTCTCACTCAGTTAGGGGTTCCCCCAGCCCCTAACTCATGACATCCACTAATGAACCAATTGCATCTCTGGGACAATGACAGCTGCTTGCAGTGAATTGTGGTGACAGAGAAAGATACCACACCTTTCTAGCAATGTGGTGACAGAGAAAGATACCACACCTTTCTAGCAATGCGATTTAGTGTTGGGGAGCTGGCATGACATGGCGAGCTAACTGTTCATGGAGTGCTTTGGTTTTGGGAAGGTCTGTACTATCTTTTGCAGTTTGTACTATCTTTTTTGCAGACAGGCTGAGCTGCCCTGGAGCCCCATGATTATGTTTAACAAGGTGGAAAGCTGGAAATAATAGTATCATTGTGATATGGTGAGAATTTGTTTCTCTGGGTATTGCTATCAACTCCCCTCTGGTTATATTTCTTCAGCTATGTCTTTGAATCAAACCATTGCTTTTCCTGCAAGTAAGACGTCAATCTTTTCACTTAGGCATTGCATTATCCTTTGTAGCCTTCTCATAGTTCTGTGAAAACTAATGTTCCAAACTCAGGATTAATCAATCCATATGTGAATATAGAGGTCACACAGAGCCTACCCTGAGCCTACACTGCCAGCAGGCCTCCTTCACAGTGTTTAAAGGAAGAGTGAGGAAATGACTGAGTCCTCTTCTGCACTAGAAATACATATATTCTTCCTCAAACCTAGATACTAGCCTTTGCTCAGCTGTGCCATATTGGTGGTTTGCTGGAGTCAGGTATCTGTCCAACTTGTACGAAATGTTAGCAATTGCTGTCGCCCCAAGATTTATCAGTGATTTTATGTAACAGGATGTAACACAGAACACAGATCTATATGGAGCTTCAGGTGATGGTATCTGCAGGGTTGTTTTTTGGGTTTTTTTTTTCTCTCACTTCTTAAAAAAGGTAGCTGTGAGCTACAATGTAGACTTGTTAAGCCTGTGTTTTGTTTGCAAGAAACTACTCTGTGTTGAATGTCTTGAAATACTAGGACAGGAGCAATCTTCTAGCTGACGGAAACAGAAATAAGAATTTGTGAGGGAGCCAAGGTTGTCATGCTGGAACTTAGATTTCCTGACTGTCTGTTTTGTTTTTCACATCCATCGCTTTGCTGGGAATTTCTTAGCCTGTCATTAATGCTCCTGAAAACCAATGACTTGATGAAAGCATCTCACTACAGGCTCTTAGTTCTCACCTCAGCTATAAAGATATGCTTTTCTATTTTAAGTGATGGACCTATTTAATTACAGTACCACCTACAAGTCACTTTGTAGGCACAGAAAAGAAACTTAGGTCTGTTGCTGGTCTAAACTCCCCTTCTCAGAAGAATAAAAGGAAAGCTACTGTAATGCCTCATCTCTGCCTTCTTCGCAGGTACTTGAGCATGACACACTTTTTGCAGGGGAGAATATTAACATGATCTGAACTTAATTTCTTCAGCTGATGACAGTTTCCTACATCATCCAGTTCTTGCTGAGCTTTCCACCCTCAGTAGTGCCCAGAGGGATAATATTCCAAGACTACTTGAGTCCTGAAGTAGTGTGTCTATCACTATTTAGTACGCTGATATTTCAGAACTAGGACTCAAGCGATGCTAGGACTGGGCAGTTAATGTTATACCAAACACTGTGGCATAAAGAATTTGGTCACTGACCACTCCTGTCCCAGTTGCTTATCAGGAAGTCAGTTAAGTCAAACTAGAAACTTGTGGTGTTGTCAGCTACTTTATTAGGTTGAGTCATAGCCTGGTCCCTCATCCTCACCCAGAAGCTTGTCAGTCGAGTGAAGTATAGTTTGAAGACAGAGGCAACTGTTCTGTTGTGAGACAAGGCTTGAGGCTGCTGTGCTTTTTGTATGCGAGATTATAGCTCACTGTGACCTCAGCTTATGTATGTCAGGGAGAGCTTTTTCTGTGATGAGTTCTGAACAGGTCAGGATAAGATGCTTGAAGAAAATTGGCCAGTTGGTTTGATCCTGATCTCTGTTTTTAAAAAGAATGATGCAAAAATCTCAAAAGTCAGATTTGGGGAGTAGGAAGATTTTACTGGGATCGCATTCCCCTTTAACAAAAAGGGAAAAGAGAAATCACCTGCCTGTACACTCACAAAAAGCCTCGCTTTTCAGCACTCAGTAAGACTGTGGTTTAAAAGATGAATCCAAACTCTGGTGTGTTAACCCTATCTCCAGTAATCTTACATAGTCTTATCCAGGTGCTCATACACTGCCGCAAATTCCTCTGCCCTGCCTCTTGTTAATAAGTCAAGAACAGATGCTGCAGAAATATCTACAAAATATTTGAGATCACACCTCACTGTCACTTGCTCTTGGAAAAGGTGATCAGATCATTTTGATGCTTGGTGCCCCTCCCTAGCAGAGGTTTTAATGCCTGCTAGAGTAACAGCAAGTGGCACTTCAGATCACAAGCTTCTCGTACTCTGTATAGCTCCTACTGTATGTCCCCTTCTCTCTGAGCATTGAATTGTTCTGGCACAGTATTTGACTTGAGTTTTTCCCTGCCCTTGTTTCTTCCGTGGGGAGCTGTGTTCCATCACGCTGCTGACAGCACATGCATTTGAGAGGATTCCTTTACATGTGCCTCTTCTGGCATTTTAACGATCCTGTCTCTTTCAACATGTGATAGAATATAAAGTAGGTCACTTATTTCCTTTCTGCTTTTCTCAGTTCTGCAGCTCTTATGATCTTTGAATTCTCTCTGAATATCAGGCAGTTTTGGAGACTTGTGACTGGAAGAGTTCAGCAGGCTCATAAAGCTTCCATAGTTACCTTGGGATTGGGCCTTAACAAGGCACTAGGGACATCTTTCTTCATAGCCTTTGTGTGCCATGGATACCCTGTTAGTTAGTGCCCCTTACATGTTTTATAGAGATGAGAAGAATAAACAATAGCAACTTTCCTAATGCACAATTATCACTTGCAGCTATGATGCATCCCGTGGCTGCTGCCAGTCCTGCCTTCCTGTTCTCTCTGAGCTGATTGTAGCTGGCAGTTGTTGTCTAGAAGCAGTAAACCAAGTGAACAGCTGTACTTACTACCATTTATAAAAATGCACCAAACAAAAGCTCTAGGCACAGTCACAAGTCAGCCCTTAAAAAGGCATATGGAAGGAATTTAGTCTTCCCTGAGTCAGAAGAGTCAGGCTACTGTAGATTTAAAACAAACCCCAAAACTTTAAAGTAACTGAATTTTTCAACCTGCAGACTTGTTTTTTTTCTCCATAGAAGTCCAAGGTGGCAGAAGTGTTGGGGCTTAAATGGCAGCATCATTTCACTGAAACCCCCGTGGGAATGATTGTCAGAACTGTAAGATGAGAGTCTCTGCAAAGTAGTGAAGAGACGTGGCCCCCTTCAACTTTTGCAACTTGGTTTCTCAGCAGGGTAATTGTGGTACCAAATTATTCTGTGTTAACCAAGGCTCAGAATGGACCCCTGTGGTTTATCCCACCTTAAAGGTGTGTTGTTATGTGGTTAAGTGCATGCAAATTCCAGATTTTGTAGAGCTCCTCTGAAATGTGAGACCGAGTTGGAGATGCAGAGAGACCTGGTCCAAAGCTTCCACCCAAGCTGCCATCTAGTAGTGTTCAGTTCCTGAGGGGACTGCTCAACTGATATGCCTGCTTGCTTAGGAAAAGTCAAGTAGAACTTGAACTTGTATATGTTAGTATAAGGTGCAGTTTCTTAAGAAATTTGCTAGGCAAGCAGGATATCCTCTTTAAATATAGTAAAAAAATTTCAAATGTGAGATAATATTAAAAGCATAATGCAGCAGCATTTTGGAAACAGCAGAGTTTAAGATTCCCATTAAAACAAAAAAAGTAGTGCAAATGAAAACACCAGCTGATGCAGTACAAATTAGTGGGTTTGGAATCTGGAGAAAAAGCAGCTGAGTTATTAATCCCTGAACTGAAGCCCTTAAGTCCTTGTAGTGAGTGACTTCTGCTCTTCATCTAATCCCTTTGAATTATGGGAGCAGAGTTGCTCTCTGCTGTGTAGTAAGAGGAATTTAACCAGTGAGCTAAATAAGTTGATTAATTGGCAACAATAAGGAGCTGTGATTGCACTGTATCTAATTGCTTTTTTACATTATCTTCCTCTAAATTCTTGGAAGACACAAACTTGTGGGTTGCACATGCAAAAATATGCTAGGAAAAAACAAACCACCTTACCAAGACTTTGAACCTTCAGCTTCAAAGGTCATTGTGTGAATCACCTTATATTGCTTTGGGCAGTCTCTAATGGGGACATTGCTCACCCAAGCTGAATTTATCAGTAGAAATTCAAGCTGAAATTGAACACACCTCAGAATCACAGAGTAAATCAAATCTCATTTCCCTGCTTGCAGAGAACGTGGGCTGTGTGGGCTTTCTTCCTCCTTCTAAGTAATTTTTATTCTACCAGGTCAGAGTTACCTTTTTCTTACGAGAAATACTGAGTGAGTGGCTTCCTTGAGCATTATTCAAAAACCCATCAGAGCTAATAGCTTTGAAAACATTTGATGTCCAGGAGGCACTTGGGAGCACTAAATCCTGCACGCGGATTTTTAGGCTGTAGAACAATGGTGTCCTCCAAGCACTGCAGAAATTACTGTGGAGATGTTATTTCTGTTACAGATCCTGCAGGTACTTATCTGGGAATATGGCAAAAAAGAAAATTAAAGAGAAAGCAGAAGCCTTGGTAGTCAACGCCTTATCCCCAAGAGAGTGGTGTCATCTTTGCCTAAGTCTTCAGTAGTACTGTATGTACAAATACATCTCACCTCTATAGCCAGCAGGTTCAGTTTAGAGCTGTGACAGCAAAGGATGCATGTTTTTGATTCAGAGGGCAGGCATTGTGGACAAGAGTTCTCCAGCTTGCTACTCTGTGTACTGATTAGCTCAACTTGAGGATTCAACAGCTAAAGGTTCTTTAGAAAAGAAGCATAAGTTTTGTCCTCCTTATCCTTTGGAAAGAATGGGTCCAGTGCCAACATAAGTCACCTTTTCCTTGAATGTCAATGGCGGGCATACAGCCAACACAATAACCTTATCTGGCCCATTAGCAATAAACCTCCACTTTGTGCTGTTCCAGCATCTGAACCTCTGTGGAGATAACACTGTCACTCTCATAGCGGTAAGATGCCTCTTTGCAGTGTTTTCTCAGCCATACATTCTGAAGGGATTTGTCTCCTGTGGTGTTTTGGGGTTATTGCTCAGAGCATCTGAATTGTCAACAAAACTGGTGCTGAAGAGGTGGTAGATCTGATGCTTTAAGGATGTAAGTGGAACAAATATTGCAGGGATAAACACTAAGTTCCCAGACACCCAAGCCTTTTTTGTCTTCCAGATACCTTTGGATTGCAAGATGCCATTTAACTGTGACATCTTCAGAGTCATAACTCTTATCTTGAGCCCTGATTGTTTATGTTAGGTATAAGGAGAAATTGCTAGAAATAACCGAGTGTCAGCAACTTTTAGTGCCTCTGTTTATTTCAGAGAATGTGCACAGACTCCTTTCCCCAAGAAGGGCAGTAATAAGCAGCAGATCATTTGATTTCTCAGAAACCTCTGAGCTGTTTTCTGTGTGGTTCATGCCCAAGTCTCTGCTCCCTCTCAGATTCACCTTGTATCTTTAGCATCTCATTCTAAAATCTTTAGCTCATCTTTAGCATTTAGCATCTCATGAGGCCCGCCCTTGCTAATGATTATCTTGGATAGCAGGAGCAGTAGCCTCTGTTTTTCCAGCTGTCTCAATAGCCATTTAAATACTCCTTTTGAATTAACTTAGCAGTCAACTTTAAGCAGCTCCAGTTTTACAGGCAAAAGACACTTTCTATGCTGGCCATGAATGCTTCCAGGCATAAATGGTCTCATTCTGTTTCAGCTCTGGTCATTGCCCAGATGGAGTTTAAAAAGTATGACACATTACAACAGCACAAAGGGGAATAATTTAACAAATTAAAATGTTAACAAGCTTCAGTCCTTTAGCATGTTGTATCAGAAAAAATTTGGTTTTCTTACTTCTGCCCTCATCACAGACTTTGTCCTTTCCTTCTCCTCCAGCTATGCAATGCAGATTAGAGTAGGATCCAGAAGTCAGTCTGGAGTTGGTGAGGAGTCACTTAGTTGGGACAGACTTGATTCTATAGTCTTGGTAGGAATTTGGTCAGTGTCATAAGTTAGGAATTTAACTCACACAGCTGCATTCTTAGTACCTAGCAGACAGCCTTCTCTGTTCCTCCTTACCTTCTCAGTTAGTCTTGATGTCAATACTGTGCCTGCTTATCAGCATCCTCAGTGCTTGTGTCCAGATTGAAGGGACTTCTGAGTTGCACATTAGAATGTCTTATTTCTACAATAAGTGCCTTTGAAGGAGGAGCTCCAGACCTTGTATTGCAGTTTCTGTGACTTGCACTTAGATTGACTTTAAACTGCTTTTGGAACTGCAGCCTTAGAGCAGACATGTTGCAACTAAAGTTCCCTTTTTTCTACAGGATTTTCTGTTTATAAGGATCATCCAGCAGCTTATAGCTGTCTGTTCCAACTCCAGATTTGCAAAAGCCTTAATAGCTAGAATTTCTATATGATTTAAGTCACACAAACATCCGAGCACTGCCTACTTTTCCTTATTAGCTGACTAACTTAGCATACTGTTACTACAGATTTCTGCAACAGCTTTGTATCACCTGGCTTTACAGTTCAACTGAAGCAGCAGCTTACAATTTAAACTCTTATCTTGTCATGGGCACCAAAATTGCTGGTCTTACTTTGGTCAGTTAACTGGTGCTGGAGAGCTGCTGCCGATTCCCCAGCCCCTGTGTTCAGGAAGACAAAGTCTTTTGTAAATACAGAATTGCATCAAAGGTTGTACCCAAATCACAGCATTCATCTGCTGAATGCTGGTTAGCTGCTTCATCATCATCATAGCTAGGCTTTGCGAGCAAAGATCCTGGGAGGGTTCCATCCATGCTCTTCCCAAGCGCTTTTTACAAGCGTGCTGATGGCTGAAAAGGCCAATGCAGGACAGACAAGAGCGGTTGCAAAAGGCACAGCAGAAAGACTCCTTAGGAGGTATAACCTGCAAGACACAATTCTTTTTGCGCTGTCTTTTTTCCTCAAGAGTGATCCTGCGTGCCTTCTCAAAAACATCAGCTGCATTAAAAATAGTGTGTCTCCAGACCTCCCGATTGGAGGCCAAAGTAGACCAGTTAAGGTGATTAATGTGGCCAAGGCTGAGATGTTGTTTCAGGGAGTCCTTGTATCTCCTCTTCGGGGCTCCTCTCTTGCGACAGCCTGTGGCAAGTTCACCATAAAGCATGATCTTAGGAAGGTGGTAGTTCTTCATCCTGGAGACGTGACCTGCCCAGCACAGCTGCGTTCTCAGCAGCATGGCCTCAATGCTTGAAATTGCTGCT
>VWZO01019877.1:0-114440 GCA_013396975.1 Bucco capensis | reverse complement strand
GGAGCATCATGCTGAAAAAGAGTGTGAAAAGAGTTGGTGCAAGAACACAGCCTTGTTTCATGCCCTTAGTTATTAGAAAGGGCTCAGAAAGTGCATCGCCATATCTGACTTGGCCATGCTGATTCTTGTGTAATAGGATAATCATTTTAAGAAACTTGGGGGGACAACCTAAACGTTCCAAAATCTGCTATAGACCGTTTCTGCTCACAGTATCAAAAGCCTTGGTGACATCAACAAAGGTTACATAGAAACCGTTGTTCTGTTTCCTACATTTTTCTTGCAGTTGCCTTAGAACAAATATCATATCTGTGGTACTCCTGTTGGCTCTGAAACCACATTGGCTTTCAGGTAAAATTCCTTCTGCTATAGCCGGGACTAGTCTGTTCAAGAGTATTCTTGCCAGAATTTTACCAGCCATGGAAAGCAAAGTGATCCCACAGTAATTTGAATAGTCTGATTTAGCTCCTTTCTTCTTGTACAATGTGATGATGACTGTATCACGAAGGTCGGATGGTAGTTTGCCTAATTCCCAACAGCGCACCACAAACTCATGAAATTTAGAATGGAGTGTGTGACCCCCATATTTCCAAACTTCAGATGGAATTCTATCAACTCCAGCTGCCTTGCCAATTTTCACCTGCTGTATGGCTGTAAGAGTTTCTTCTAGAGTAGGGGTATTATCCAATTCAATCTTTACCGGTTGCTGTGAAATAGACTGAGTTGCTGAACCTTGAACAACACGGCTAGTACTGAAAAGAGTTAGCTGCTTAGGCTGAAGGGATAATATCCACAGTGAGCATAAGGAGACTCTTGTCCTCTTGTCTAGTGCTTTGGTGACAGCAGTTGATTTACTGCTGTGCTAGAATGCAACTGGTAGATAAAAAGCTTCTCCTGGTACAGCCCATCACATTTCAGCACTTAGGTTAATTGTAAGCACAATGGGGAAATAAAAAAATTAACGGTCCAGTCCATAGCTGTCTACAGTGCATTTCAAGTCCTGGCAGAATTGCAAGGGCTTTTATGTACCTAACAGTGAGAAATGTTTTCATAAATGCCTCCAGCTGGAAATAAGGGTTCACAACTCCAAAATGGGCTGTAACTCCAAAATAGCAAATCTATCTATCTCAGGGTTTTATGCTCCTGCCATCATCCTGGCCTTCTTTGTGCTGCCTGCCTTTCTCACAAAATTTCTAATAGGCAAGCTGAGTGGACGTCATCAGGTTCTCGAAAATCTCTTCATCCAAATCAAAAGGTTTTTGCTGGAGGGTGACTATTTTATTAAATGCTTCTTTTTAAGATAATTTGTTTTGGGATCTTTGACTTCATTTCCCTACCTGAGCTTTAGGAGTGCTAATGTTCTGCAGTACGTACATGTTAGTTCTCTTGGCACCCAAAAATCTTATGTTTATCTATACCTCCTAGAAATTAAGTCCTCTGCAAGCTGTGCACAGAGTCACAGAATCATTAAGGTTGGAAGAGACCTGTAAGATCACCAAGTCCAACCATACCTATCACTAACATACCACTAAACCATGTACCCAAGTAGAACATCTATATGTTTCTTAAATGCCTCCAGGGATGGTGATTCCACCACTTCCCTGGGCAGCCTGCTCCAAGACTTAACAGCTATTTCAGTGAAGAAATTCCTCCTTATATCCAATCTAAACCTCCCCATTGCTGATCTCTGTGACCATATGTCTCTGTTGTTACTTGCCTTTGTTCTTCTTCGCAGCCTTTCTACTTCTAAATTAAATGTTGAATCTTGTGAGGATCTTGTCCCATGAAAGCTTGGAATGGACACTGCATTTTGCATTTACTGCTGCTTCTGGGTGGAGTTGGTAATGGTTTGGGCTTTGGGATATTTCTGATAGCTGTGTGATTTCCAGAGTGGTTGGATCAGTGAATCTTTTCCCAGCATTAAAGAGAAATGGACACCGTAGGCTTCTAAAGGATTGTGGTTTTAAGACATTTCTGGAGTGGATAACTATCATCCCAGAAAGGATGCCACTTTTGCTAGCAGAGTTCAGAGAACGACAGTCATTTTCTGAGTGAACTTCTAAATTATGTACCTTTAGGAGAGGCACCTTTGAGCAGAGGAGAAAGACTGTAACCAAACCCTCCCACTCCACAGACAGAAACTGTCAAATTTGTAGGCTTGTTCCTTTAAAGATCACAGGTCTCTGTGAGATCATTGAACAAACATCTGAGCTACTGTTTATCATTTGAGCCGGACAGAACGGCTCTGTGCTGAGGTAAGGAAAAGGCAGTGTGAAATGTCCCTCTTTGATGTTGCTAAGTAAAATAATAATAATAATAATCTTTCATGTATGCTAAAAACATTTTACCTTGTATAGAGAAGTGGCAAGGTCCAGATTTCAGTACCACTCAAATGCAAATGCATAAAAGCAGTCCTCAGGAAGGATTTGGGACATGGAGAGTTAGTATTTACTAGTGTTTGGTTGGGCACAGAGTAGTGCAGTGAACATAGCAGGACTGCCAGGAGTGAGTGGCAGGGACAGACTGGTGGGCAAAGACTGTTGTTCACTGCTGGGCTCTTAGACACAAGTGTGTCCTGGCTAATGCTTAGTTTGCTGAGCAGAGGAAGATTGGCAAACACAGAGTAAAGAGTGTGGCTGAGTAACCTAATGAGAACTGTGTTGCAAGGTGTTCTGCACTCAGCAGCAGAAAGCAGGGTGAAGCACCTTCTCTCCCTGTCTCCTGCCTCACTCACATTTGATGTGTGGTGCTCAGCCTTCTCCATCTGTCCAGCTCCAGGCATTGAACAAGAAATACCTATGAGTCCCATCAGTTTTTTCTTCACAGTCAGGACTGGAACTGTATTCATGGCCCAGTGCCACACTGGGGGTCATGGGCAACTATGCCCACCTCTGCAGGCCCTTTTCCCTGCTGTGACCTGGACAGACCTCTTGTGTCATACTGCCCAGCATTGGTGGTGCATTCTGCATCAGTGCAGTCCAGTCTCAGAGGAGAAATTTGTCCTTGGTTGCTTTCACTTAATCTTTTGGGCTAACTGAGCTTTTTACTGTTGGAAAAATCCTCCTTATGAGAATTTTACCTGCCCTCAGGGCAGACAGGATGCTGCTTCCTACTCTGAGAGTGACAATAGTATGAGCTGTAGGAGTCATTTTACAGCCTAGTCTGAGCAGCCTCATGCTCTCAGCCCACAGCAGGAGAGGGCCATAGGTCCTTCACTTGCATGTAGTATGAACAGCAGCTGCTTAATGCAGGAGATCTGGGGCACTGGAGCAGGAATGACAAAAAGTGCTGTGTGTCTTGCACGTATGTGGCATGACTCCACTTGCATCTTAAGCCCAAATCTTTTGTGTTTCCCATCACATTCACCAGACCCACTCTGGATCCATCAATGTGTGTTGTATGCACAGAATATCTTGGGAATGTGAGTTATTATACTGTCACAGCAACATCCTTCTCTTCCTCTTAGCATTAATTAACATAGAATTAATACTTATGGGTTGATCAGCTTGGAGGTGAGGATCGTGTTGAAGCATCAGCACTGTGTTTAGCTTCAGGACAGCTGCAAAGGTCTGTTGGGTCAGACAAAAGCTCTGTGCTGCTGCTTGTCCTAGGGTAGGTGCTTTTCTTGAAGCCAGCATGAGTGACAGCTGCTTCCAGCACGTGTGTATATCACTGACTTTCACATGAATCCTCTCTCTGAACTTGCCTCCTGCAGACAGTGAAGGAGTAAAAGGAGAAGGAGATGAGTGCAGCTGGGGCCTGGGCAGAGTGTGTTGGGAAATGTGGCAGCTGTGTGTGCGTTTTTATTTAACTTCTAATTATTTAGTTATGTTCTTTGTTTTTGGCACTTCTGGGAATTAATTCCAGCAAAGGCTCCAGCCTGCATCAGCAATTTTTAAGTTTCTCTGTGAGAAGTGTGATGCCATTTGGAAAAAAACAACAAAGCAAAACACGTTCCATATTAATTAGAAGATACTACTGTAAAAATGTTATGTCAATTATTTGGCACTTTATTATGGAGAGGCAATAGCCTTTTCATAGTCCAGGTGGCAACAGCCCTTTCATTACCTTGAGAAATGTTGCTATTCGGTTGAATTCACTAGGAGAAACGCTCAGGGACTGTGAGTTGCTTGTGGAGATTAGCGAGGAAAAAAAATGGAAAGGTTTGTACTAAACCTGGACTAAACAGGTCCGTTTGAGGACTTCAGTGTAAAATGCATATCAGGCTTCTACTTGAATAAGAAAACCCTAATGTCTCTTCCTCCAGCTTCCACTAGCTCCCTTCTGAGCTGAGGGGACAAGACTGCTGGGTTTGCTTGTGGTATTTTGGGCTATGCCTAGGTTTCGGAGGCGAGATTGCTGTAATTCCCCCTGTAGTATACAGGTAGTGACAGGCACTCCACCACCTCTGTAGAGAGGGCAGAAGGCATGTTTGTATGTCCTGATCTGCTTTTGGCCCCTATGCTGTGTCCATGCAGTAACACTGGTGAGAGGTTGGCATTACATGCCCCATAGCCTGGCTGCTCCAGCATGGGACAGGAGCACCCAGCTTTTTGGTCCTATGAAAGCTTGTTAGGTCTGATCTGGAGAGCCTTTTCTTATCTCAGCCTTGTGAGCCACATGGTGTTGATGTAGGAGGCAAATGCATTTTAATCTAGGGCTTGGTTAGGGCTGGGGGTTTTTGCCTTTTGCTTGGTGTGAGATCATTCAGTCAGTTCTTCTCCAGCTGCTTCTGTCTTGTGGTAGCTAATGACTGTCTTCTGGGCATGGAGAGGCTTTAGGGAGGTACTGGTGGTGCTTACTGATTGCATTCTTGTCAAAAGTGTAGAGACCTTGATTTCTTCTTGCTTTTGTTCTTCCTTTCTTTTTCTGTCATTACCCATGCATGTTTCTCAGAACCTACCTACCAGCAGGTCCTTTGCTGAGTGGTGTGAATTGGTGGCATTGTCTAATTTTATGTTTTAATAAGGCAGAGACTGCAGTTGCTGAAGGATTTTGCAAGTTAAAAAGTTACTAAGCAATGAAATGTACCATGTCTGCCAGATGGATGGGCTGTAGTTGTGTGTTGCTTGTTAGATTTTATTGCCAGTGGAGATTGCTCTCTGCCTTTGCTGCTCATGGTAGTTGTGTTCTGCTAGGCAGGGAAGGGGTCAGAGACTGCTGCATTTAATTCCTTTGTTTCCCCAGGACAGGCTCTTCCAGGAGGTCCGGTTTCTCTTTGGGGAGTGCAGCAAGTTGGCTTTTGTTGAGGATCAGCTCTGGTGCAGTAAGGAAGGAGCCTGTGTGTATAGAGTGGTACAGCAAAACACCGTCTGTTTTGACTGTGGAAAATTTGGGGGCAGAGACAATCAGTTCTGGGGGAACTGGTTTCGGAGCTTGTACCCACAGAATCCGTTGACCCTTTGGAGGTTGTCCATCCAGTTTGCAAGGGAGTGCTAGGCTAGTGAATGAAGCAAAGTAAGCAGCAAAAAAACTCTGAAATAATTTTGTTCCTCTGGGTGCAGCGGTGTGGTATGGGTAGGATGCTGTGGAATACTGAGCCCCTCTGTTGATACATTACCTGGAGGGATGCCTCTACTCACAGGTTGTCAGTGTTAATGGGGAAGGAGAATTACAGGGCATGGGCAGTTGAAGCTGCAGTAGGATGCTGAAATCTGAGTGCCACAGAAAGCACTTGCTGTTATGAACAGCTCCTGAAATGTTGGTTTGGGGACACATATGCAGGGACCTGAATTTCTAATGTCTCTCTGGAACTTCTGAAAAGCAGTCCATGAGTGAGTGGTGGGGCAAGGGGTTAATTAGATGGCAGGTTATTTTTAAATTACAGTGGTACAGCTTCACTGACTTTTGTTTTTCTGTAGTGGAGTAAATAAGTGAATGTAGCCTCTAGGGCTGATACAGGTAACTGTGGGTGAGGAATTCAGTAGCCTTTGCTTTTCTTGTATTGACCATGTCTGAGCTGTTCACTTCTGTCATACAGCTTTTTGAAGACTCTGATCCCCCTAAAGTAACCTACAAAAAGGATTCAGGTTGTGACTTTTTTTTTTTCTCACTGTAAAACCCAGTAAAACATAAAAAAAAAACCAAAACAGTTTGCCATGTGTGATTTTCCTTGCAATCTGAGGAGTGTCATATCAAGCTACTTGGAAATCATCTACAGTCCATGTTCCTCTGTCCTTGCCTGACACTAGAAGTGGTGTTCTTGTAGCTGCTTGTAAGATTTAAAAAAAACCCTGTATGACTATTTAAAATCTGTGTGGAAGAGTCCAGCTAAAACTCCCTTCCTTTAAGTTATTCATACTTCACTATCTTGGAATTGATGTTTTCTAGTTTTCCATAGAGACTTCTAGGAAGACCAGGTTGGACAAGACCTTGAAGGAGAAATTCTTTAATCTCAAAATTAAATTCCTCTACTACTTTTATATCTGATAGAATGGTGCAGATAACAATCTCTTATGTTTAATGCAAAAGGACATTCTTCCAGCATTGGTTTCCATGAGCAAAAGTCAAAGCAGTGTGTAAGAAAGGTGAAGGACGCTAATGCACAATCTGCTGTTGCACAGAAGATGTGAGATTTTGTCATCTGTGTAGAAAGTGGATTCCTTTCAGACCTTCACGTTAGATGCTCTTAATACCCTCTGCTGCTCTTTAACCTCTGTGTCTAGCAACTGCAGCTTAAAGAGCAGATGAAATAGTTTCAAGTACGTCAGGTCCTAATCTCAGTAACAGTTCCTATCCATTATAAGGTATGAAGTGAAGTGATCTGTGAGTGGGTTTATCTCAGATCCCACGTAGCATTTTTTCTCAGCAGCAGGAAGAAAGGGAAATTATCAGGCAGTGAGGAGAAGCTGTTTATTTTAAACTTACCCTTTCTTTTTAAGTTCTGCTTCATAATTAAAGGACATAAGGAGTGGGAGCCAATGAAAATATATAGCTAAAGGAATAAGCTCATCTCAGTTTTACTGCAGAGATTATGTTAAGTAGTGAGTAACATAGTAGAGACTTTGGGGCCTTATGTTCCTTCTCTGTCCTCCTAGACTATCAAACTGAGTTCTTAGCTGCCTTTCAAAGGTGACACAGGAGGGCTGATTTAAAGGATACTGCTTAACAGAGCTCACAGCTACCCTCAGAATTTACTGCTCACTGTGTTTTGAGGATGCCTCTGTTGAGTATCTCTACTCAGAGCTAGCAAGGAAGAACCCTGATTCTTCATGTAGAAGCATATACATCTATTGTCTGAGGACACCCGTATGGCACTACACATGGCTGTGCACATGGGGGCACAGGGAAGTGGAGTCTGAGGGAAGATTCCTGGGGAGTGGATTAGCCCTAGGTAAAATTCCTCACCTTCTGAGTTACTGCTGGAGAAGTCTGTTCTACTCCTCAGCTTTCAAACAAGGTTTGTCCCCTGCAGGTTATTAATCTTGGTCAGCTTGGCTTCCTCGGATTGACAGGAGGATAGCCCTCTGATTAATGCAAGCTATTAGATTCTTTGTTGCTCAGAAGACGGTCCATTATAGTATTACCATCCATCCCTAGTGGATAGTTGCATCCCAGAGTAAATTATTCCTGTAGCCAAACGGCTTCCATTGTTGCTCTTGGCTCTGTGGTACTTCTCCCAGCTTCTGCACACAGGAACATGAAGGCCAGACTGAATTTGGCAATGGCTCTTATTGCAGAGGGTTGGTTCTTCCTCTCTGCCAGTAGAGCTGACAAACATCATTAGGAAAGGAGTCTTGGAGAGGAGGCTGTGTGCTCTTGCAGCAGCAGTACACTGACAGGATATTCTTAAATGATGTTGCAAAATGCTGATTCTTACCCGTAGTTTGCCTCTGCAGTGCTGGAGAACAACCAAGTTGCAAAGAGACTGCTGTGGGACCATCTCACTGGGAACCACTTCTGGGACCCCTTCTGCCATCTCAGGTCCTAGGCTGCTTCTAAGCTTTTGCATGAGTGCCTCTGTATACCACTGCTACATGCAAAGCTTAGGGGAAACAAGCTTTTGAAGGAACCCTAAGCCTGTCAGAAGCTTGTTCCTGTCAGAAGAGAAGTGCAGTGCTCTGTATGGAAGCCTACCTGCGCAGCTGTAGAAGGTGATAGTTTAGAAGATTGTGAGTGGTGATTAGTAAGCTAGGAGGGAGATGTGCTGGCAAAACTAGCATTGGAAGGAGCATGGAGTCAGGCAAACCTATGTTTGCATGACACCTACTGTGTTACATTTGGATGTACACATGGTAATTCACTGCCTAATTTAGTGGGATCATGTCTGCTTCTCCTAGTGATATTTTCCTAGTACTTGAAAAACTGTTGTCATAGATAGAGGCTCATCTACTGTTCTCATGAATTGAGAAATTCTGTAAATTTGAGGGCTGTTTCTTGCTGGCGTTAGGAAGACTTTTGAGCCCACCTCCATGTTGTTAGCCATGGGACAAATATTGGCTATTAAAGCCAGTGTTGGAAAAACAAGTGCCAGAGCTGTGATCTGTCTCAGCCTTGCTCCTTTATGCTGAGGCATCTGTGGATGCTGACTCCTCTGCTGTATTTGGCTCTCTGGCAGGTTTTAGAAGTGGTGCGGTCCAACTACGACACACTGACCCTGAAGCTGCAGGATGGACTGGACCAGTATGAGCGCTACTCAGAGCAGCATAAAGAGGCTGCCTTCTTCAAAGAGCTGGTAAGCTGCCTTGATTCTGCACAATCAACAACCCTTTTCCAAAGCCTTTGCTTACAGCCTGGGCAGTGCCATTTGTGGTATAGCTGAGCAGCCCTGTTACTCCACTGGGCTGCATCAAAGATGAGTCAGGAATAGGACCTGAGAAGACACTGCATGTCTCAACAGATCTGAAAGCTCTCTGGAGCTCCCTGCCCTGCAATACATGGCTGGGTGGGAACCATCAGACTGCTCAGGCAAGCAACAGATCAGTCAGTCTCTGATCCAGGATCTGTTGTGCTTTGTAGTGGTAAATTTGCACGGTGGAGAAGCTGACTGCTCCCACTTGGGTTTATCACACAGAGCAACTTAGCCTTTTTTGCTCTTGTTAAGGGGGCCACCAAGTATGGGACTGAGCAGAATATGTGATGCTGGTGAAACACATGCATGCTCATTGCTTTCCTCACTCACTCACAAATTAGGATTCCCAAGCAAAGAAAGCAAAGGCATTAAAAAAAAATGTCTCCTTCTTCCAGAGGAGAAGATTAATGGTAGGAAAACCCACAAAAAAATACAGCAAAGACAAAATCAAGTCCAAATAATTTGGGTTGGTAGTTACATTCTTCAGCAAGTCAGCTTGCTCACCCTGTTCTACAGAGCCCCAGTGCAACATTTCCTTGTCCAACATCCACATCACCAGGGAGGCAATGTTTTTGTAGTGGCTGGTATCTGAGAGGAGCCTGTTTTCCCTCACTTTTGAATCATTACAGCCTCAGTGAAGGGAGAGATCTCTAACTCTGGAAGCTTTCTCCACCAGTTTGAGAGCTGATTCTCTCCCCCAGCTCTCTCCTTGCTGATTGATGAGTAATTGATGCCTACCTACTCTGTCACGAGTCTGCATGAGTTTGGGAATGTTATGCCTCCCTCTGTCTACTCTGCTCCAGAGCAAGCACGCCTGAATTGGTTTTGCTTTCTTCTACAGAATGCTTTTTAATGGGTGGGGTTTTTTTGGTCATTCCAGCACCGCCATTGAGTAGGATACAGGCAAAACCACTTGCAATCACTTTCATGCCATTTTTCTGTGCTCTTTTGTGGCTGTTTTTGTTACTCTGACCTGCTGTTTGATAATATATCTGGAATACATGCAAAGAAATTTGGCCATAGAATTCCCGTGACACTAGCTTCTCCTGTTAACTGTATCCTGGAAAAAAGGCACATTAATGTTTTTGTTGTCATCTGTTCTGTCCTAAGGGCTTCTGTCCTCCTCAGCCAGCATCTCCTTCCCCATCCTCTTGGCCACATGACTGCTCTGCTTCCTGCATGCCCCACTTTCCAACTGGCCTGGCAGAAACTCAGGCTGATCATGCCAATTGATTAAAATGACATTCTCAGTCCTGACATCATCACAACTACAAAACACTTCAGCTGAAATAATTCTCTTCTTAGCTCTATTTATTATTACTTGCAAAAACTCAGTTATGTATAATTTAAGTATCTATTCAGCATAACCAGTCCCATCTCAGCTCCCTTCTGAAAACTTGCCCACCCAGGTACCCTGAGAACCTCTCCTCAAGAGCATATGAAAGCCTGAATAATTACTATCTAAATGTGCTGATTGACCCAGTTGTGAATCTGTCTAATCCACATTTCTCTAGATGCCCTGAGAATTGGGACCCTATTAAATGTTCTTTACTCACAGCTACAGAAAATCCCCTGCATTCCATTAAGCCGTTTCCTCAACACAGCAGGAAATCAACCTGATATGTCATGATTTGTCTTCAGCAAACCCAGCTGACCTCCCAGCCTCCACAATGTTTTTTCCTCTAGGTGCACAGTAACTGATGGCTTTATTAATTGTTCAAACAACTCATCAAAAAGGCCCTAGTCTGCCCTGTCCTCCCCATATCCTCTTCTAACCAAGTACTTGGCTTCCTTTTTGCAAGGTTTCCTAGTCTTCAGCTTCTGTTGCTGGTCTGATGTTGGATAGTATCCCCCTACCCAATGCATTGTATTTAACTGCTGAGGTTTGCAGGATTTCAGGGAGGGAGCAGAGTGAAGTTGCTGCAGTTTTCTTCATGGGCTCTGCCAAAGGACCAGGGCTGGTGGTGAACTACAGGTTTCCAGTGTGGTTTCCCATCAGATCTTCCTGAACAGGACCTGTTTGCAAATAATTTTTTCCAGATTCTGGCTGGTTTTCTTAGCTCTATCTGTGTGATTGCATTAAAGCAAATCTTTCATGGTGGGGAATGATATGCAGGCACCATTTTCCTTTTTGGCTGCCTTTTCATCTCTCTGTGCTGCCATTAAACGGTGAGCAGAAACTTCCCCAAACCATTCTCTTGGCTCCTTTATGCTTAGAAATCTTGTTCTCACTCCTCTGACATACTTTGCTAATGCACTGCTTCACTTCTCTGGCTTTGCCTCAGTGCTGCTCTTTCTTGTTAATCCCAAAGAAAAATCTTCTTTCTTCTCCAATTCCCTTTTCAAAGCAGCTTTCAAAGGCCTGTGGTACTGCAGCCGCGTTGTGGTGGAAGGTAGTGTGCAGTGTTTTATTACCTGGGTTATCTGGTCTGTGTGCTGCCTTTGAGGGGCTAAAGGGAGGAAGTTAGGAAGTTTTCTAACACTTTTTATTTCTTTCCTTTGAACCCTCAGGGATGTCACTTGGAATCTGTGCTGCTTTGATAGAATGAATGGTTGGGTTTGAGCTTTTGGACCCTTGTGTTGCAGCTGGAGGAACATGTGGAAAGAGACTCAGCACCTTTTCAAAATATTCACTGTCTGCAGTTGGATAGCTTTCAGCAGAGTCTCAAAATAGTCTGATTAGGGATTGATTTCTGCAGGGGAAATTACACTAATTTGACTTTTAATTAGATGTAGTAGTCAGTGTAAACCTTCCTCCCATTGTACAAATTTCTTAAGAGCTGCGTGTTGATTGGAAATGGGTTTAATTGATGGGACTTGCTCCAAAATAGGAGTATCTGTATAGTGTTGCACACATCCAGCTACAATGACACAAAACTAGAACGGAATGTTTTCTTCACATGGTTAATGCCACTCCTTCATCCATTCTTACCTTGCTCATTGTTCTCCAGGTGATGTTAGCATTTTAATGCGTTTCCCATTTCTTCAAAGTCTGTGGGTTAAATGTGATCCAAGCTGCTAATAGCAACAAAACAATTTTAAAAGCTTTTCTGGCCATAGTGTGCTCCAGCATGCTCCATACAGAAGCAAGAGAGGACACATGCTCTGCTTTCACTTCCTTGTAGAATGAATGTTAAAGCTCTGAGCTTACTTTCTGAGGCTTGTTCTGGCTCCTCGTATAAGCCACTCTAGAGATTTCTGGTAGCTTCCAGGTTGGCAGCCGGACTTGGGCTGCCTGCTGCACCACGAGCTAAGTGGAGTCCTGCGGTGTAGCCCTGCGAATGGAGCAGCTCAGCTAGACTGCAGAAAGCTTCTGAAGTTTGTCCTTGTTCTAGGCTGACACTTCCCTATATCGCTATCTAGTTTTCCAACCGCAAAAGGAAGATGAGCTCCAGTTCCCTGTGCTGAGCCCTCATGCTGGAGATAACGTGATTTAACTCTGATTTGAGCTATTCTTACCTTTAAAGCTGGTTGGCTCAGAGCTGCCTGCTTTCCCACAGCAGAAGAAATGCTGGGCAGAAATTTGTAGAAGTGTCAGAATCATCTTGTGTGTTATTATCATGCCCACTCCTTTACCCTCTTATGTTAAAGTAAATCTAAGTCCATCTGGACTGCCCTTGACCAAAGTTTTTGTCTAAGCTCCTCTTGAAACCTGAAACTGTCTTTAAGTGAAAACAGCTCCATGCTGGTGCCAGGTGATCTACTACACTCTTTCACAACCCATAGGTTTAAAAGTATTTCCTCTTTTCCAGTGCAAATCTTTTTGTCTTAAATTAAACTGAGTATTTCTTGTCTTATCCCTGGGGAGACAGAGTAATATTGCTCACTGTTCTCTTTCTGACCTCATTTTACATATTACAGAGTGTTTGCTCTATTCCTGCTATACCTTCCCTTTGCAAACTAAACAGGCCTAATTTCTTGAGCTCTACCCCATAGCTACAGTTTCTGCTAAGCTCTGTGTTCTCATTACATGCCACTCCAGTCTCCCTTTCTGGGTTTGTAGAGACTGCTGTCTCATCTTCTTTGGAGACCTTGATGTATATAGAAATCAGGTATCTTCTGCCACTGGTACATGGCCCCTGACAGTAGTTTGTGAGGCAAGGAGCTCATTTCTGCTTGTTCTTTCTCTTTCTGGGACCCGGAGAAGTATTTCTACTCAGAATAAGGATCCTGGCTTACACTGTGTATAGCATCTGCCCCTTTTCTGCAAGCAGTCACATTCCCCAGGACAGAGGACTCTCCATACCTGTTTAGCCATGTCATTCCCCTCTTGTCAGAACTAACTGGATCACAGAGGTGGGGAGCACTTAGCAAGCCTGGGACCAAATCCTGTCAATGGGGCTCCTGTCTCCTGGCAGAAATACAGCCCAGTGCAAACCAGTGTTCTAGAGACCACTTGCAGTGGTGTTTATCTTACAAGACATGATCCCAAACTATTTCAGTATGGAGTAAAGACACCTAGAGAAGAGAGGTGAGAGGATGCTCCAAGGGAACAAAGATGCATGGGGTTTCTACCAAGCATCCTGATGAAGGAGAGTTTGTAGTTTATGCAGCTGCCATAAAACCTTTAAGTGTAGACATCTTTGCTAAGTTACTCAGGTTGTTGTGGTCTGTGCAGTGGGGCTCACTGGGGTTCATCTCACAGCTTTCCCTGTTAACCTTCCATGTTTTAATTTGCTTCCCATTCTCACATATTCTGCCTTTTGGGGAGTTTTCTGCCCCCTTTTTTATTTTTTTTTCCTCTTGAGGGCAGCAGGAGAGACTCTAAGCAGTATAGACACTGATAACTTGCTCTTCCAGGACCCAGTGTTGGATTCCACATTCTGCTTCTATATAATTCGTCCTCCAGTGCTTTTAAAAAGCACAAAACACAAACCAGGTCAGCAACAACCTTATTATCACAGGCTCTGAGTCTCTGGGAACTGTAATCCCGTTGTTTGGATGAGCTTGTGTCAGTTTTGCTTTCTGTCACTGCTGCACAGTCGCTGACACAGATGATGTTTGACTTTGTTTTCTCGTTGCCGAGTGCAGCTGAGACTGAGCCCAGTCTGGGGCCTGTGTGTTTGGCCAAAGAGTCAGCAGGCATGAAGGAGGAAGGGAAGCTGCTGTGCAACAGGGCTACACAGCTTTTCTTCACAGACCCTGTGGGTGACCGGAAGTCCAGGCATCATTGAGGCATAAAAGTGTCTATTCTTCAGAGACAGCTAGTCAGCCAACTTCAAGTGTAAGGCACTCAACACAGAATGCACACAGATGGCTCTTAACCTGTGGTTTTCTGCCAGCTTGGGTGATAATTTGTGTTTGCAGCACAGTAGCATGGCCTCTCCTTTCCCTGATTTTGTGTCTTTAGCTCTGCAGGTTCTGGAGCAGGCAGTGGCCATGGCAATGTATCCATCTAGGAGAATATTGGCTGGCATTTCAGTGGGCACTGGTAGAAAATGGTCTTCCAGCTGCAACCTGGAAGTGCTCACTTTCCCCATCACTTTGCCCCAGAACAGGAAACACATCATAGCTCATACATTCAAACAGAGCATCCTCTTCCATCCATGTCTCATTTGGAATTGACTCTCCTTGCTGTATTGTCACTATAGACATTCCCATTATTCCAGGAAGCAGCTGATCCTCAGGAATTTCTTGCTGGGCTGGAGTCTCAGAGAGAGCTGGTTGCAGCAGGTTCTCTGGGGCTATAATAGCACGCTGAACCTGGAGATCAGCAGTGTCAAAACTGCCATGCTTGTGTGGAGCCAGGAAGTGTCTCTTGGCTAAAACATCTTGTTTTGTCTCTGCCAGGTTCGATCCATCAGCATCAATGTGAGGAAGAATCTTGCTTTCAACACACTGAGCCAGGAACTGCTGCTGAAGGAATTCTCTACAATCTCTTGAAGTGGGGACACAGCCTCTGCGCAGGGCTGACCAGAGACGAGCCTGCTTGGACAGGGACATCACAGATCTGCAGCCGGTCACCCCTTGCCTGCTGCCTGCAGAAGGGACTGCATTTCTTTTAGGGGAGAGCCTTGCTGTTTTGTGTTTGATCCCAAAGTCATGTGTTTGAACAAGACTGGAGCTGAGGAGAGATGGTTGGCATGCTGAGGAGGAAGCAATATTGTAAGATGCCATGGGGGTGGGCAGCCGTTCCTGTGATGTAGCAATGGGACATTCCCTCCACAGCCTCAGGGAAGGTGCTCTGGAATACCTTTGTAGCAGAGCTGGGGAAAGCTCACAACCAAAATAATAAAATCAGTCCAGCTGTGTGAGACAGTTCTGGGTTGAGATTGCGTGCCTGCTCTATGGGGAAAGTTCTCTGAGCCCAGGTGAGGGCTGCTGTTTTCTGTCAGCCTGTATCAACCTGCCCTCCAGCAATGTAGGAATGGCTTTGGGGTATAGAATAGTTTCCCCAAAGAGCAGGCTCCGCTTACTGCTGGCTCCTGATGTCAGAAGGTGTCACTTGAACCAAGCCATTGGATTACTGGAGAAGGAGAAATTTTGACTCCAAGGCTGTTGGCTTACAGAGTTCTGTCTGAGCCAATATGCAAGAGAATATGGATCATCAAACAGAGCACTTATAACTGGAGACCAGCTCTGCCTGAGGTCACTGTTGCTTCCAGTAGTCTAGTTCATCTTTAGTGTTTCTAAGGTTGAGGGACATTTTTAGATACTCCCTTTTCGTTGGACAGAGGACAGGCTGACTCCCTCCCTCCACTCCTCTTGTTGCCCGTAAGAGACTGCATTTCGACAATCCTTCTCTTCCTCACAGGAATGTCTGCTTTGCACGTGTTTGCAAGTGCTTGGTGATCTTCATGAACTAAGAAGTCCCGGGTTTTTCACTTGTGCATAGCACGCCATTAAAATGCAGCTGGAGAAGCAGTTATTTCACTTTTTCACTTGTTCTCCTGTCTTCACCAAGCGACTTGCAGCTCAACAGTCTGCTGAGAACTTCCTAAAGAAGACCTCTAGGATGATGTTCTGGGGCACAGGCAGACCTTTCTGCTCCAGAGCCAGTGTTTGAGGTGCCCAGGTCCAGCGGAGCCTGTTCTGAGTGCTGTGTCAGGCTGCCAACTCAGGAATACACAGCATGAACGCCTGTTCCCTATTCGTGCATTTCCAGCTCCCAGCAGTGATGTTAGGATCTGGCCTGGCTTGGTGGACTGAAGCAGAGGAGTTATTTGCATCCCAGGTACACCTGGGTTTTGTTGTTGTTGTTGTTTTCCCCTAGAAAACAGTTTTTTGGAAAAAAAGTGCCTAGTCCCACTCTTAGCCTCACAGGTTAGTGTGAGTGATGTACATGTCCTGCTCATTTACTATCATTTTTAGGCAAGGCTTATTCATGCTAATGTGTGTTAATTGTATTAATGTTTCATCTTTACCTGCCATGAACACAGGAAACTGAAGGCTGTGCCCTTAGCTACCCACTGCTGGGCACAGCAGCTGATGAAGACCATGTGTTTTCATTGGGAGCACTGGCTTCTCCAAGCAGAGGATATTTTGCCTCAGCATGGAATTGTCTGACTTTCTTCAGCGAAGCCAGACACTTAACTTGCTTTCTGTAGAAATGTGTACATGTCAGAGGGACAGTGCGTAGGAGAGCAAGCAGGCTCCATAAAATTGCTGTGCTTGAGAACAGGCCAGGACAGGGAGAAGGAGGCAGCTTCTCCAGTGAAAACTGTGTAAAAAGGTGTCACATGGCACTGTGTGTATGTGTGGGGAGCTCTTGCTAGACGATCTTGCCTCTGAGGGGAGGAGTTTCTTCTAAAGGGGACTTGAGTTGCTTCCTTGACGTACAGCCCCAGCATCATTGCTGTCAGAGCATTGAGTCACTCAGCTGTCCACATGCCTCCTTTTCTCTGATCCTGTTTAGACTGAGACTGGACACAAGAGATTTGCCTTGGCAACCCCTGGGATTTTCGGCTTTTCACTCTGGGCTCAACTATTGAAGGTCTCATTGCCTCCAGGGTGCTCCATTGCTGGGATGGACTGAGAAGCCCAGGCTATGAATGGGAGCAGCTCCTAAGGTCAGCCTCTCATCTAACACTGAGCTGGGGAGGACTGTGATACGTGTCCTCTTGTCACATTGTCACCAGACCAAGCACTGTAAATGGGTGTACATACAAACCTAGAGCTCAATAAATAGCAGAGCTCTGCCTGTCCAGAGTGTGCAGTGTTTGTCCTTCACAGAGGGCAGAGTGGGGTTTCTATAGGGGTGGCATGCTGGCTGCAGGAGGGCAGTCACTTGCCTCTGAGTTCTTCCTGCCTGTGCAAAAGGAGGTTGTGGTGCTGCTCAGCAGTGCCTCCTTCTTGGTCTGAGCTGCAGATACCAGCCAGTAGTCACAACCCTCCACCTTTTACATGCTCCTGATGCTGCTAGTAAGGAAAACACTAGCAAGACTGAGAGCCCGTGAGCAAGGGAGAGATCTACCTGTGTACAGTATGATGCTCTTCTCTGCTGCTGGTGTCAGCAAACCCCTGCTTGGAGATTCTGCTGCAGATTTGTCTTTTTTGTTAAACACCCTACTACTATTTGTGTTTTGAGGCCAGAGCGAACTGAGCAAAAAGTTCTTTAACATTCAGCCTCAGGACATGGCTGATTGCCCCAAACTTTCCTGTATCTGATCTGAGCAGTTGAGTGTTTTTTATTATATCTAATACATAACCCAGTCAATTGTTGGAAGAGTTGTGTTTCAGGCTTGGGGAGTGTGGGGAGAAATCAGATTGCTGCTTTTAAATTAGGCAGCTGCTGCTGGGAGACAAATATTTTACAAAATAATGACCAAATTCTGTAGGAGAAAAATTGGGTTTGAGCTAAACTTTGGAGGGAATTATTAAAAATTGATTTTTAAGAGCCACTGTGATTTTTGGTATCATCTCTTCTTCACTAGCTCTTACAGGCTCCATTTTTCATGCAGACTCAAGACAGAGCTCCTCAGGAGCTGAGTCTCCCCTGTCAACTTGCAGGCTGTCAGAGGAGGCACCGTGCCTTTGGAACAGGGTACTGGGAGGCTGGTGGGGAGAGTCAGCTGACTGTGATGGTTTGGCTGCTCCTTGGGGGTGCCAGCAGCAGGTAGTAATGGACCCCTGAGTCTCATGTACAGCGGCCAGAGAGCAGAGTGCAACTTTGTCCACCTGCTCTGGTTTTCAAGCCTCTTTGTCCTCTTCATTGTTGTGACTGTTAGCTCTTGGCATCCCATTTGTGTGGCATGGGAGCTGTATTTCTGTAGGACTGAGCTGCCCTCCATGTGAGCGTGTCCTAGTGACTCTTGGGGTGCTTTTTTCCTCCCTGCCTGCAGAATTGCATGTTCTTCCTATGCTCTGGGGTCCAGGTAGGCTGGTGCATGGTGGATATTTTGAAGAGAAGCTTGCTGTCCTGGGGACAGCTGTCTCCTAGACAGCACTTGCACAGGGTATCCAGCCCGAATGTGTTCCATCTGCCTCCCCACACTTGCCTGCCAGGGTGGAGTCCTTCCTTGCACCCGGCCCAGCACATGGGACGTTACCCCTGCCAAATCACAGATGCCATTGTGTGTGTTTGGGCCAGTGCATAGCCAGCAGTCTGCAGCAAGGTTTACAGCTAGCTCTTGGCACTCACAAGCAGCTTTCCATCCCGGTATCAGTACTGATGCCTCATGTATACTTACTTTCATCTCCTGTGTTCTGGGCTGGTTTTTGTTTGTTTGTTTGTTTGGTACTAGTCACGATGAGCAGAGTTGTACTGGACAGCAGTTTGTCCCCTTGAAGGTGATTGGGTTTTTTTGGCAGATGAGCCCTTGCAGTAACCTGAAAGGAAAGGGGTAAAGTCTGGCTTTGGAACCTGCAGACATCCAAAGGGACCAGGATATGATGGGCTTTTCCCCTAGTGGAAATTAATTAATGCCCTTGCTGATGCTTTCAGTGGGACGGCAGTCAGAAAAGTAAATGACAAATAAAAGTGTGGGCTAGGAAGCTGGAGAGGGGCTGCTACAAGGCCTAGGGGACCTGATGTCCCCTCTTGCTGCTGAGAGTCCTTTGTGCTCATCTCCCCACTCCAGCACTGTATGGGTGAGCTCAGGGGGACACTGGACAAGCATAGGGGTGATCCCAAATCAATAGGATAGACAACACCTTTGGGAAGCGTTGCTCCTGTTGTCTTTTTAAAGCGTCTTTAGGTCACCCTTGGCAGGTTGTTGGGGTGCAGACCTCAGATCTGACACAGAGTGGCTGTCACTTTTCAGGGTTGTGACTCTGCCTTACAAGGTACATGCACATTACGTGGTGGACAGACAAGCCCCTGCCTCTACTTGCTAGAACAGGTCTCCCCTGCAGCCCCCATCATCTCAGCACATCCCAGAGGGCCAGGACAAGCGTAGGCTTCATGCTATGCTCCCCTTTCCCAGCTCAGTGGCTCCTGGAGTATGGGCTGGGCCATGCTCCATGGCCTCTACTCTCCTGTGCTGTCCCTCCAGGGCTAATTGAATCACGTGGCTGGAAATTGAATCCAGTTGAATAGATTAAATGAGCCAAGCTTGGCACTCACTGCAGTGCAGCTTAGAGCCTTGTCAGGCTTCTGCCAGAGGCCGGGAGCTCCCTGGAGCCCCGTGGGCACACAAAGGGGCTGGGGAGGCTGCAGGGAGACAGAAACTGACGGCGCTGGGCTGTTTCTCCAGCTCTGCTTTGATAGATGAACCCTCAACCACTTCTCTGTGAAGTGCAGTCTGGCTGAATCCCCACAGGTCACTCTGCTACAGGCATGCACAGGTTGGGTTTTGCTCAATTCCTCTCTGAAGTAATTAATGACTAATTAGCTGGTGCTCCCCTGCTCCAGGGTTCAACTAAGGCCCTTCTGGCAGCATACTGGGGCAAGGATGCTCTAATGACCTGTGGCTGTGTGCTGCTCAGCATCTCTGAGCCAAGTGATGCTCTAGCAGCACCTATCTGTGTCACTCCAGCCCCTGCACCATTGCTAGCACAAAGGGATGGGATGTGCAACAGACAGCAGTGTGCTGAGGCTGCAACCACAGCATGGACAACCCCTCCCATGGAGGTGAGCTTGGGCATGGGGCCCTGCCCTGGCAGAGCAGGAGGACACTTGCCTGCAGCATGGACGCACTCATGACAGAGGTGTACATCTCTTTTCATTGCGTACCTGAGCTGCTGAAAGGGCCCATGGTGTGGCTTCCAGCTTCGTGTAAGTGAAGGCTGGAAATAGTACCTGTTTCCTCTTTAAATAAAAGCTGAGCCCACAGGCACAGAGCACACAAATGCTTATGAGATGATCTATAACACTCATGAGACTTGGGGCACATCCTGAGTCCAGGAATGCTCCAGTCGAGTTTCCACCTCTAAAACAAGTGCTTTTCTTCACCCAGATTTTCAATCTGTTATGCAGAAGTGGTAGAGAAACATTCAGGGTGGGCACAGAGCCCCCCCACAGCTTGCCC
Organism: Bucco capensis; assembly: GCA_013396975.1. Lineage (NCBI taxonomy): Eukaryota > Metazoa > Chordata > Aves > Piciformes > Bucconidae > Bucco > Bucco capensis. The sequence goes on along the minus strand of VWZO01019877.1, from coordinate 94,244 downwards.
AGCAGTGGGGGGATGCCAGGGAGTTCCCTCCTTGCTGGAAATGTGGGCAGAGGCAGATGACTGGCTTTCAAGGATGTAAAGTGTGATGCAGAGTCCTTTCTTCCTCCTGCACACCCAGATTTCTCCCACCTGCTGTTTTGAATTTGACAAAGCAGATTCCCTTTCTTCTGCAGCACTCCTGCTTGCAAGGCTTGCCTAGCAGCTTGCAGGCATCTGTTCCTCATCTAGCTTTGCAAGATCATCTTCAGCAGCTGAAATTCCTTCCTCCACTGCTGAATCTCACAATGGCTCCCACGTACCTGTGTGTCTCTGCAAGGTGAGTTTGCAGAGATGGCAACAGTCCTACCCTGTGTGTCTCAGATGATGTCCTGCTGGGACGTCACCTCCCTGGGACCTGCTGGTCTGCTGTAGCTGTTCCCCTAGTCCTTAGGACCCCAGGCCTGGAGAGACCAAGAGGCTCATCTAGGTCTTGTGCCATCCAGATCCATTTCCTCTGTGGACTTACTGACTATTGTGGTTTATTCTTCAGTGAGGCAATTTGCCCTGCCTGAAGTACCCCCCACCCCGCTCCAGCTGCTTTCATGGCCATGAGCATCTCTTCTCTGGGCTGGGGAGCTGCATGGGCCCAGGGAGGGGAATAGCCCCTAGTGCTGATCTGCTCATCTTCATCTAAGGCTGCTGTTTGCTGGTATTTTTGCAAGGGTGAAGCCAGCTTAAAGAGCTCCCTTTTCTGCCCTCTTCTCCTGGAACCAGCCCCTGGGTGCTGTATCCTATGTCTCAGCCTGGGAGCTGACCCAGAGCCCTCTCTGCCAGGGGAGCAGAGCTGTCCCTCACTGCTGAGTGTAAATCTGAGCCCAGAGACACCAGGAGACCGCAGCCAAAATAAGATTAATGGCATCTGCTGAGAGCACATCCCAAGGGCTGCTATGGATGACCATGGATTTAAAATACTGTTAACGGTGGATAAAATGCCATGATTTACAGCACTTGGCAATTACATCTCTGTTTGAAATTTCCTGAAGATAGGATCAAACTCCTGAGTCCTGCTCTCTGCTTTTTTTAATAAGAATGGAGATATGCAATTAGACAACACACAGGCTGGTAGGGCAGATCAGTGCCTTGTGGTTACCTAATGAAGAGACAAGTTGTATCTTTCCTGGTCCCTGTCCCCCTCTAACAGCCACTGCAGGCTGTCTGCAGGGCTTGTACCTAGAGGAGAGTCCCTTGCACCCCTCTAATCCAGCCTGGTGGGGTGCAGAGCATAGCACTCCTGCTTTGTTTCCCATGTCTTCTTTCTTCTGTGGATGAGAGCAGTCTCTGATCATCTTAGGCTTTGTGTCCAGCTTCGGGTTTTCAGCAGGGGCCTGTGGGGACACGTGCATAGCCCCAGAGCTGGTGAGGGTTCCAGGGGGGAGCTGGAGGCATGAATGAACTGAGGGGATCAGCCCCATATTGCAGGGTGAGTGTCCTGGAGAAGAACAGATATGGTTGGAAGAGGGCACAGCTCAGTCCAGCCTGAGTCTGGATGAAGCTGGAGGAAGCCTGGCACAGCTCTGCCTGTAGCAAGGCTCTGCATCCAGTGCTCCAGCCAATACCGGAGCATCTCCAAACTTGTCCCCTACTCCAGTTACTCCTGACAAGGCTGCACTGGCCACATGCTGACCTGGGGACAAAAAACACCTCTGGACAGCATGGTGCTGTGCACACCTCCCAGCCCTTCTCACACTACCTCAGAGCCATTCCCAGATGCAGCTCCACTGCCTGGGAAGCTGGGATAATCCAGTGCAGATGTCCTTTATCAAAGTGCTGCCACCACTGATGCAAATGGCTAATTTCCACCATTGCAAGGGTGGACAGGTGGTCCCAGGGATACCTTACATCTGGAAGACACACAGCCCACGGCACCTCTTGTGCCCCTAGTTCACCTTTCTGCTTGTGTCTCCTGCCTGCCACCTTATTCTCCATCCCTGTCCCACCCTGCCGCTGGGTGTGCCAAGCCCTGGGGGTGACTTACGCGGCCCTCTTTCCCCTGTGGCTCTCTGATGCTCTCCCAGAGATGAGCTCAGGAACTTGAGTGCTTCCACAGGACCCCTGCCCACCTCAGCAGGCTGGATCTGGCCACCTGCCAATCCGCCACACTTCCTTGACCCTGGGGATTGGGGCATTGTCTTCAGAGTGAACTGTGCCATATTTGCTGTGGAGCCTACAAAACTTCTTTGTCAGCTGGACATGGCCCTCCCTTCCAGTTACTCCTTGTAACTGGGGTGTTGGCTCATAGGAGCTACAGGAGCTCTTCCCATTCTCTGAAAACAGTTAACCAGTGCCATCTGCAGCAGCAGAGACCACCAGGCCTACCTGCAGATGGCTCCTGCCCACCCTAGAGCTACTGACCGCTTTTGTGGTGGACATGGCCAGAGGCAGTGGGGCTGCCAAGACACAAAAGCATTGATTAAAGCTTTGGATGCTGCTTAGGTGATTTCCGTCAGCCTGGCCGAGCCTTTCTGCATCTGCTGCACATCCTAGTGAGATGTGCTGCAAAGGATGCTCTCTGCACTCCGGTGTGACTTTGCCGCCATGCCTGACCCTGGCCAGACGTGTTTATCAAGGCGTCTCTGCACCCAGTGCACCTGCAGCAGAGCCACAGCATGAGTCTGGGCAGGCAGTGACTGGTCTCAGTCCTGCAGCAGAAAGGCAGCAGCAGCCAGCAGTGAGCTGCTTCCGCCATGGTGTCCTGCAGACCCTCAGCTCCCAGTACCCAGAGAACATTTAGGGGAGGACACTGCATTTTTCCAAAGCAGAGAAAGGCTCAAAGGCTGTGAATCCTGGCAGGATGCCCAGCCCTTGTATCTGCTAAGGAAAGGAGCTGTGACCAGCCAGCAAGCAAGCTGTGTCCCCCATTTTCTACATTGGGAGGGGGATGCGCTGTGTCAGCCTAGCCCTGGGGCTGCCCCATCCCACCCCATGGTGCCCACCAACCTGCCCAACCTTTCTCCCTCTCCCCAGCCTGGAAAAGCATCTCTCTCTCGCCTGCAAGAACAGGAGCACTTAGCTGGGATAAAAATAGCTATGTTTGCCTCCCAATGGACCAGGGATGGCAGAAGGTGAAAACTTTCCCCATGCAGCTCTGCTCCATCCGCCACACCCGCAGTGGGATGGACCCACAGAATGCTGGAGATGAGGCAGGTAAGCGTTGTCATGGCTCACACAGCCCTCCCAACCAAGGCTACTAGACAGCACTGGTCCCCAGGGGCTGCCAAGATGTGATTGAGGATGTGATGGAGAGGATGAAGGAAGGAGAATGGGGAGGGCAAGGATCAGCAGGACTGACAAGCCCAGTGGCACAGGGATTCTTGGCTGGCCAGGCTCTGGCTAAATGGAGGGGACATCTATCGCCAGGGCTGTCCCAGAGTTTCTCTCCAGCCAGGCTGCACATATTGGTTCTGCAGCAGTGGCCAGGCCACAGAGAGGGCCAAGGGAATCTGTTTAGTTCTCCGAGCATTTCTCTACTGCGTTTTCCTTGCTAAATGGCTCTTATTTTTAGATCCAGGCAGTTGCTAAGCATCACTGCCTCAGTAAGGCAGCTTCTTTCATGGCTTGACACCAAAGCACGCTGAAAACATGCTGCCGCCTGAGCGTGGTCCTCACTGCTCTGGATTCCCTTTCTGCCCTGTGGCTCCCGTAGGCTGGAAGGGACTAGGACAGGATGCTTTGCCTCCCTGCTGACTCCTGATCCCCTCTGTCTGTCTGCACAGATCAGAGGATGAAGAGACGAGAGGCGGGAATTGCTGGGAGTTGGTCCCAGGACCTCTGGCATGGTGCGAACAGGCAGCACGTAGGCAGTGGCATGAGAAAAGGCATGGCACAGTTTGTATGCCTTGGGATGGCATCATGCACAGATGACAGCAAATAACCAGGGGCACCAGTGGGACCTCCAGCCCCAGCGCCAGATGTACTGGTGGGGCTGTGAGCTCCTCTCTTAGCAACGCTGTGTCCCTGGAAGCCTCCCTCAACCGTGCTACTGTTTCACCCTTTCCTTTGGGCTGCAAGAGATAGGGGGAAAACGCTGCTAAAGGTGCCAGCTCTGCCTGGGAAAGCTGTGCTTGGGGTGGGGGCCGCTGGAGGGGGACCTGATCCTGAGCTTGCCTGCAAGCAGGCAGACAGGGGTTACCCTCCCCACACCTCTGCCGCATCTCTTGGCTGCTGTGCACCCCCTCCGCCTCTAACTGATTTCCAATCCAGCTTTCCCCAAGGGGGATGCAGCAGCCCCCTGGACTGGTCAGGGCTGGGGTCCCCCTTCCTCTGTAGCAACTAGGGGTTCCAAGGCACAGCCCGGNCGGCGGCGGAGCCCGTGCGCCCCGTCGCCGTTCTCCCCGCCGCTCCGCGGGGTGAGAAGATGCGGAACAAGGGCAGGAAGGAGAGCTTGTCCGACTCCCGCGACCTGGACGGCTCCTACGACCAGCTCACGGGTGAGTGCCGCCCGCCGGGGAAGGTGCAGCAGCCGCTCGGGGACCACGGCGCGGGAATGGCCCCGGGAACCCTGCCCGGGCACCCCGTCCCCCGCCCGCTTCCAGACCTGGCTCAGCCCTGGCCCCCTGCCCGCCCCGCTTCGCCGCACGCTTTGCCCGGGAGGGGATGGGTGGGCGCGACCCCGGCGCTAGAGCAGGGGGACACTCCTGAGCCCGGGACGGGGATGCTCCTGGGGGGCTGAGCTTAGGGTCGGTCCCAGCTGGGCAGAGGTTTCCAGGGAAAAGGCCCCACCGGGGGGTGGGATGCTTCGATCGCTTTGGCTGCCACCAAGCTCATTTTCCCTTACCGCTGCTCCCAAGCTTCTCGGGACACCAAAGTTTGGTGGTGGGATCTCTCTGCTATGTCTTGAAACCTCCTGCTGCACCCTGAGGTGGCACGGCAGCACCCCAGCAGTGGGCTCCCTGGGAATGGAGGGGCTCACCCTTCTCAACAAACCCCAGCAACACCACAGAGCTTGGTGTCTCCTCCACCTGTCACCCGGTGTCCCCTAGAGAGTCTCAATAGATACTCTGCCCCTGGGATGGGGTGGCTGTGGTACAAGGAGGCCAAATACGACCTAGGTGTGACCTTATTGCATGCCCCTCCATCCTTTGTCCCAGCAGGGAATTGCCTGGCATCCTACATCCCACCGCAACATGTGTCCATCCATTACACTTCATCTCCCACTGTCCAGTAGAGAAACAGCTGGGCTGTAGCTGGCAATACCTCTCCTTCCCCACGTGCTTTCCATGGATCAGGCCAAATCCTGTCCCCTTTTAGGGCCTCCATTGCAGCAGTCTGTAGCCAGTGGGGTTAGGTGCCCTTGTGCCACAGGCATTGGAGTGTGTGCGCAGGCAGCTCCTCTGAGTCCTGGTGATGCTTTTCCTGCCATGATCTGAAGTGGATTTCAGGCTTTGCTCTGCAGTTTGGAGATGGTGGAGGTAGCAGGGCAGGACCCCTGCTCTGCTCTCCTGAGCAGCCCCACGCATGGGAAATTCTGCTTGTTGCCTGCCCAAACGTGCTGCAGCGAAGATATTTTTGAGCTGTGTAGGAACTTGGAACCCACACACAACTTTTGGTTTCTCTGGTAACTTTAAAATGCCCATATGGATTTAAGTCAAGCTGAAGTTAAAAATAAATTACAGTCTCTCTGAGGCTGAGACCTTTTATGCCTGGGCTTACCTCTAATGCAGCCATGCAGCAGTAACCTGGGCAGAAGGAAGCCATGCCTCTGTGCCAGCCCCTGCCTGTGGAGATGGGGCTGCCAGGAAGCTTCTGGGGAATAGGGCTGGAAATATCTGCCCCATTTCCTACTGTGGGCAACAGAGGCCCCAGGAGGGCATGTCACTCATGTGCCATCACTGACCTGCCAGGGCAGAGCTGGTGCTAAAGCCAGTGGCCTAGGGAGGCAGAGGGTCCTGGCAGCACTTATTTCCCTGGTGTTGGCTGACGCACTGAGGCCATCCCTCCCTGTGGAGGGAAAGTTGTTTTTCTCCCAGAAAAATTGTGGAAGTGATGCTATCAGGAGAAGAGGGGATGCAACCTTAGCTCTGGGGAGGCTTTAATAGCTCAAGCCCCTGCCTGCTGACCTGGCCCAGGCTCTCCCAGTTCCTCAGGGATGTATTGAGGAGCCATAACACCTGTGAGGCCATAACGAGGCCGAAGGGTGGAGCTGGCAGTGCTGGCATGGGCTTAGTCTCTCCCTGCGATAGGACGGTCCCTGCCAGCATCTAGTGTTTGGTAGCTCAGCTCTGCTTGGAGACAAGCATGGGCACTTTGGGGTGTTCATACAGGGACCTCCATCCTTCAGGGTACAGCACGGTCTGGGGGGACACCTGCCATGCAAGACCTGTTAACCAAGAGATGACTTGATGTCAGGCAGTGCGACAGCCCCACAGCAGCTCTAGTGATTGCTGGTGTGCACGGGGACAGCAGTCCTGCTGCCTCCCCATGACTCCCCAAAACCAGGAGTGAGAGTGATGAGACCCCTATCTATGCATGCCCAGAGAAGAGTAAGCAATACCCCCTTCCAAAAGAAAGGAGAGGGGCTAAGGGGAAGCAAGATCTCCAGTCATGCACAGGGTAGAAAGTCCCTACAACTTTTCCAGTAGCACCTTGATTTTTAAATTTAAAGAGCTTCTGAAAATGGTGTTGCAATGACAGCCTCCTCTCCCCACAGCGTCTCCAGTGGTGTCCACCACCCTTGTCCTCGGCCAAAGTAGCCACAGGCTGTGCGGGTATGCAGCACGTGGATGTGTGTGTGAGAGGCGAGTGTGTCCTGAGTGAAAGAAAGCTTCCCTCATGTGAGCAGTGGGGGAGTAAGCACCAGCCTCATGTGCTGGGAGAAGGTGGGCAGGCTGCACTGGGGCTAGCTGGGATGGACTATACCCACGCCTGGCCCTGGTGTGATGGTGTGGGGTGAGGGCAGGCATTAGCCATGCCTGACAGCTAAGCCTGGGCTGGGCACCTGCCTGGGTGTTAAGGAGAGAAATGTTTGCGCTGTGCCAGGAGGAAATTAAACTGGTCCATTTCTGAGGTATTTAGATGACGCTAGCGAGAAATAAAAGCCATCCATAAATTACATTATTACTCCAGCCCTCTAATGACATGAGTGATTATTGTGCAAGCAGAGCTTGACGCCAGTGTCTCAGGACTGCTCTGGACATGTCCCTCCGTGCGACAGAAATGGGAGCCTGGTGCCACTTAGCCCTGAGGACCACAGGTACCGAGTCCCAGCCCCAAATACCAGCAGCGCAATAGATGAGGGGGGCTCAGAGGTGTCTTTTCCTCCTGCCCGCCACTCCGCAGGGGTGTATGGGCAGCTGGGCTATCTCAGCCCCAGTTGGGGAGCAGGGGCGAGTGGCCTGGGCCCTTTCTCACCCTGCAGGAAAAGCCTATACCAGCTGTGCTGTGCCCTGTGAGTGAGACAGCACACACCAGCACAGGGTCAATACCCAGGCTGTTTGGGGTGGGCCAAACTGGGAGGATGAGGGATTGACCTCTGGGGTTTTTGGTCCCCCCAAAGCAGTTAGGAAGCTCACTCTTTATCCCTGCTTTTTCACCCCTGCTTTCTCTCTCCCATTGTTGTGTTGCGGGGTCTTGAGCAACTGCTTTGCTCCACCCCAAAGGCAGCTGCAGCATTCACAGTGGGTGAGCAATTGCTATAGAGACCATCTGCAGAGCTTTGGGATCCTCCTGCCTCCAGAGGCATGGCTGATGGATGGGGACCCCCTAATTCTTAGCACTTTGAGCAGCCCACCCAGTGAGATGAAAACCATAGGTACTAGTCTAGTGGCAGCACAGCATTTGGCTGAGATCTCGTTATCTAGAGGGAGGGTGTTGCAGATGCATTTCTCCTGGTGACACTAAGAAAGGAGACATGAGGTTGAGCTGTGTCCTTCAAACACATTGAGAGGATGATGGGTCAGTGGAGTTGGCAGGACAGCAGGAGCTGGGCTCCAGTCTCTACCACAGGGTAAAGCCGAAGAGCCATGCCCCAGGGCTGTGTCTGCCGCAGGCGGGTGCTAGTGATGGGCAGATCTAGGGCTGCGCCGGGGGCTTGTTCTGCTGCTGGCAAACCCAGCGGCTCCATCATGGCTGCTCAGAGCCTGTGATCACCCAGGCAGGAGGAAAATCTCTGTGAGATTGCCGTAAGGTAGGACTTCTACCTGCAAGGGTGATAATTTATTTCCCAGAGCGTGGAGGGGGTGTCAGCACTAGCCTATCCCAAAAAATAGTGTATGTAGGAAGAATAGCTGCGATCTGCAGCTGAAAGAGTCATGGAGCCAATGGGGTGGGAGTGAGGGCAGGAAGCAGGCAGGAAGCAGGTGCCTGGCTGTGAGAGTGTGTGGCAGGTTGTGTGCTGTGCCTGTGGCTGCCTGCTGAGGAGGATCCCAGGAAGGGGTACTGGGATGGGGAATGTGCCTGAGACCATGGCAGCACCTCACCCATGCCCAGAGCAAAAGCTCCTTCCCTTGCCCAGTTGCCTCCTCAAGCAGCCCAAGGTGCGTGGCCACCTCACCCTGCCCATGAGGGTCGGGCAGTGCTGGCTACAGGCATTCCTGTGGCTAGCAGCATGCATGGTTTGTCCTCTCCTCCTAGGAACAGCCCCCAGGAGGGGTGACACAGACCAGTGTCTTTCCCGTGGGGGGTTCAGCCCCTGGGAACCTAGTGTGCTGCCTGTCCCCCTGCTCCCCTGCTAACCTGCCTCCTCTGCACTGCTGCTGCTGCTGCCCCACATGATCTCCCTCTGCTTGCTGCTTCTGCTCCCTGAAGGTGAGGCTGGGCTGGAAGCTGGGCTGACCCTTGAGCCAGGTCCCAAGCCTTCCAAGTCATGGTGAAGTACAGTGGGTAAAGGGCTCCCACTCATGCGCCGGGGTGGGGGGCTTACATGGGGTCCTCTCTGTGCCAAAGTGCTCTGCCCTCAACAGATGCTGCACCTTCCTGGGGTGATGGGAGCATTGCCTGACTCTACCTTGTCTCTGTCTGCATCTCCCTCTCTCTGGCACCTGTACCCCTCTGCCTCTTCCCTCTTTGCTGTCCTGGCTTGTCTGCAGCCATTCAGTGTTGATGAATCCCCTCTCATGGGGTGTTGTGGCCCCTCCTGATCAGAGGCTGAGATCCTGGGCATCCCTGCCAGAGGGGATGCTGTCCTGAAGCCTGTGCCAGGGCAGAGCCACACGTGGGGCAAGGAGCATGTTGGCGAAGCTGCTGGGTACCACTGCCCACAGGCAGGTTGGATTTTGCAGGTGGAGAAGCCAGAGCTGAGGTTTTGGCAGCCGCTGCTGCACGCCTGCAGGCAGAGGCAGGTCGGAGCCTGTGGGGATTTGGTAGCACAGGATTAATTGACAGGAAGTTGGTGGGTTTGGTCGGGGCGATTAAACGGCTCATTTCTGCAGATGCCGATGCATAATTCATGGACTGTCATAACTTCAGCCAAGGTGTACAGCTCCCACTGCACGGACAGGGAGGGGTTTGCTCTTTCTCCATCTCTGCCTCTGGGCACAGAGGAGAGTTTTTCCCTGTGGCTGGTCGTGTTGCAGCTGGAGAAGTTGTCCAGACTCAGTGGTGCTGCCTTTCTGCTGTGGCCTTTGCTGGGACCAGTTGCCCCCAGAGCTTTGGGAGCTGGAACAGGAGTAGATTTAAGAGTGTGAGCAGAGCTGACCCCTGGAGCAGGCTCTGGTTTTCCCTGGGCTATACAGGTCCATAGGAAATGGCTGAAGCTAAGCCTCATGCCCTTGCCGTACAGCTGAGGCATCAGGGGGTTGCGCCAATCCCGAAGGACAGTAGATACCCCATTGGTGGAGCTGCTCCCCCCTCTCCACTGCTGGCTCTGCTCATTAGTGGTGTTTTCATTAGGAGAAGTGGTTTGGTTTTGTTTAAGCCAAATTGCAGTGCTTGGGAGATGATAAATCCATCTGCTGGCAAATCACTCTCCTGCCACCGGGATGGATCTCAGCTCTGGGCTTTAATCGCACTGTGGATGAATGAGCCTCTAGTGAAATGAATCTCCCTGCCGTGCCCCACTGGGGGGGCTAAGCTGGGTGAGCTGCCTCCTCAATGCCATGGTGAGGGGCTCTGTCTTGGGGTAGGGGATGAAAACCCTCTGCTAAGTAGTTGCGGAGCTCTCGGGATGGTTATTGCCCAGCAAGTGGACTGCTAGGGCTGGTGCAAGCAGCTTCAGTGGGAGCAAAGCAGGAGAGGAGCCCCTTTCCATGGAGCACGGGCTATGGGTGGGTGTAGGGGTCCTGTTTAACCCACCATCCATGTCAGGTTGCTCTGCCAGCATCCAGGGCTGGGTGGGTGCCATGCCGTGGGGCTGAGCAGTAGGACAGTGCATGGGACAGGAGACAAGGGATGGAGTGGCCTTGCTCTCAGTGATACCCTACCAAGCAGCTTTGCAAAGGGGATATGGCAGCAGGGCTGGGCTGGGTGGGAGGCTTTATTGGGGTCCTCCCATCCCTAAGCTGCTGTGGCTCTCATTTAAGTAAATTTGTCTTCCGCTTCAAATGGAAATGGGTGGTGCTGTCCCCAGGGGACAGTGTGAGTAATTAGTGTGTTTGGGAATGGAGCCCTGCAGGAGAAAAACTAGGGGCAGCTTGGCTGCTGTGTTCAACAGGAGCTGAAGGGGATAGGGGATGTTGGGGGCTGTCACCTTTGCACTTTCCTCCGAATTTTGATCTTCTTGAGTGTTTCCTCTCTGGTCTGGACAAGGCAAGTCACCTGTGGGCAGAGGTGTTGTATACATGTGTGCGCTCTTAGACACATGGTGTGACTTTGGGGTTGTCCTGTGCACAGAAAGGAGTTGGACTCAATAATCCTTATGGGTTGGGTTGCTTCCAACTTAGGACATTCTGTGTGATTCTGTGTGTGCCCATGGTCTCGTGGCATTATGTCTCCCCTGCGTGTGCCTGCCAGCAGTCCCTGGGCCTCAGCTCTGTCTGGCTCTAGGTGACCTCAGTCCTGTTTGGCAGGAGCCACCCTGCTTTGGAACCTCTTGGGTAAGGGATTGCTCCTGTTCAGGCAGCTGACACACCTTCCAACCCCTGGACAGTGTCAGCATTGCTGCTGGGGGCTCTGGGGTGCAGCAAGACGGTCAATGTTCTGTCCATGCTGATCTGACTCAGTCCACCTGGGGACATGAGGGACCTGGGGACGTCGAGGTCCAGGGGACGCACAAGCAGGTGCCCCAGCTCTGAACACAGCTGCTGCTGTACCTGTCTGATTCCTGCACCAGCTCCATGTGCAGTAAGTGTATTGGGGGCTGTTCCCTGAGAGAAGTGAGGGGAATGTGCACCCCTGCATGCAGACAAGCCCAATCCATGAGCTGCTTAGAGAGCCCTGGGCTGTACCTGGGACCAACTGGTGGCTTTGTCCTGGGTGAGAAGGAGTGTTGTGGAGTCTGGCTGACCCATGGAGAGATCCGATGAGAAGGCACTGCAGCAGCAGTGGAGTCCACAGGCAGATAGGGGTTGCCCAGAGCCCTGAGGACCAGTGCCAGATTGATGGCTTCACCTGTGGTCCCTTTCCAGGGAGCAGGTCAGAGACAGCGATGGAGTGGCTAATTCTGAAGGTGGGCTGGTGGCACAAATCTGCCATGCAGGGGTGAAGGGACTGACTGGGCAGGATGGGACACCTTTGCCTGTTCCACTGCCCCCATAAGCCACCTCCAGTGACAGTGGCCTTACTGCTGGGAAGGGAATTGACAGCCTGAAGCAGAGTGAGGTTTCTTGGCAAGGTGCTGTGAAAAAGGGCACCCTAGTCCTGGCTCCAGCCACTGACCTTAGCAGCAGGGCTGGGATGCACTAGCTCCCTCTCTTGCCCCCTTCCCATCACCAAAACCATGCATTTGAACACCAAAAAAAAAAAAAATGCTTTTTGGAGATGGAGCATTGGTAACAGTCTGGCCAGGATCTGAGTTACAGTGAAGAGAATTTCCGTAGTTTTTCTTTTGACCTGGTTGGGGAAGGTGCAGCCTGGTGGGATGCAGGGATGCACTGGCAAACTCATGCACCCATGGGTCACCCTTAGACCCAACAGGAGCCCAGGAAGGGTTGACTGACTGCTCTTACCCGCTTCCTGTAGCCCAACCAGCCACAGCAGGGTGAAATGAGAGCTGGCCTGCTTGCTAATGAGATTAGACAGGCGAGCCGCTGCTCCTGGCCCGTTTAGTTAATCTCTTCTTCCTGCACTAAATTTTTAAAAATTGCATTGCTTAGAGAAAGCCCCTGAATGAGTTTAAAGGCACTAATCCACCCAGTCCTCTGTCACCGCAAGGGTCTCCCTGGGGCTACTTGGCAGTGGGTTGTTGAAATCCCCCATGTGTCTCTGGTGTCCCCAGGAGGTGGCTGGACGGCTCTTGACAGCTCTTGATTTACTCTGGGAGGAAATATGTATGAATTTTTAATGGTGTGATTTAGTGAAGCCTCCCAGCAGTGAAGGAGAAGGGAGAGAGTCAGACGCTGGGCTCTGTGCTGCAGCTTGTGTGATGGGTTCCTTTTGCCCCCCATTCTACCCTGAGGGCTGTGATGGGCAGCTGCCCACCCTGCCCATCCTGCTGTGCTCCCAGAGGCATGCTGGAGTTGGAGAGGGTCCAGTAGTAAGGCACAGCTCCCTTAAACCTGGTTGTACCTGAACAGGGTCTTGTTTCCCTGTCTGACCCCAGAGTGGGGAGGGATGACTGGTGGTTCCAGGTTCTGGGGTCACAGCACAGATTGGCAAATGAGTCCAGGACTCAGGCAGCACAGTGAAGGATTCTGTAATATGCTGTGGTTATGACTGGTTCCAGCATCCCTTGGGACATCTCAGCTGTCTTCTGGGTGGTGGGATATGCCCTTAAGTACCTCTTTCTTTCCCCCAACTCTCCTTCCAGAAGTTGCATCTTCTGAGCCCAACCTCTGCCCTGTGCCACTCATGCTGACCTGAACAAGTTTTCCCTAGTGCCCACCCTCCCCAATCCCCTCCCTTCTGCTGTGCAAAGTGAGTCACTCCCCGGTACCGGGAATCATTCATGTCATTTCCCCCTTTGCCGCAAAGTCATTAATGCGAGTGGAATAATTTGTTGCGTAACGGAGAGAATCAGCGGGAATGCTGCTCTGGCGGGTGATGCCTTGTCTTGTCTCCCCCCCTGCCCCAATCACCACTGTCCTGGGAGAGGGCACCTCAGTGGGATCACTGGCTGGGAGCATCCCTGGTCTTGCTGAGGTTGTGGCTCCATGGCCTCACTGTGCGGGCAGCAATGGTATCAGCTCCCTAAGCTGTTTTCGCAAAAACCATCAAGTCCTGCTTGGACCCCATCGGGGTGGGATGGACCTGGTTATTGTGACTTCAGTGTCTGCTCATCCTCACATAGCTCCTCTAAAAGGGTCTTGTCCCAGCTGCTTCATGGTGACACGGGCAAAAAGCATCCCCTGCATTAGTCAGGGTGTGTATTGTGACACCCTGCATCCCTGCCGCATCCCTGCCACGTCCCTGTGTTGTACCTGCCATGTGCTGTTCCAGCTCCTCTGAGATCTCCAAGCTGTGGCATCATAAGCGCTTCCCACTAGCAGCCAAATCCCTCCTAGCTTCTTGCTTCAGAGCTGAGGACCCTGAGGTGCCCCAGAGATGTGTGGAACTGTGTACGGCTCAGTGCCCTGCAGCTCTGACGGGCAGCTCTGGAGCTGCTTGCAGCAAGGTCCCACCCAGCTGTTGCTGCTGGTGATAGCAAAACATGCACAGGATGCAATCCCAAGCATGGATGAGGTTCCCTCCTGGATACCTCACAGCCTCCCAAGCAGGGGGCTGAGTGGAGGGGGGACTTGCTGCTCTTGCCCACCTTGGCTCAGGACTGTGGGTGCTGGGAGCCTTTGCTTGGGTGTTGCTTGCTGTGGTTGTGGCAGATCCAGTCTCTCCTCTGTATGGTGAGGCAGGCAGGAGCAGGGAAGAGTGCTATAAGTGTTAAAAGGCATCATAGGGGCTGCCCTCCTGCCTGGGGTTCATTTCCTTATATCCCTCACTCCACAAGGCATTAATTTAAAGATGCTGCAGTAGGAGATGGGGAGCCTACGAGGACTGGGATGAGAGGAGGATTTGGCGAAGGGAAGGGATGTGGCTGGGGCCTGCACTGGGGACAGTGACATCTGACAGCATAGGATGGATCTGAGCTACCCCGATGTGTCCCAACCTTGACTGTGGTGGTACCCAGTGGCTCCCACCAACCTCTGGAAGGGGACATCGGGGTGAAGCTTTCCCTGTACCCAGGATGAGCACTGCTGCTGGGTGGGGAGGGGACTGTGGGCTACTTACCCATAGTGTGGCCATGTCTCACGTCCCAACTCTACTCCTCGCTAAGTGTGGGAAATGAAGCAGATGTTTCAAACCCAAGCCTAGAGGAATCCAGTGGATGGACATTGTACCTAGCTCCAGAGGGGGGTAAGCAGAGACCCTCCGAGGTGCCACATCCCAGTGGAGACTTTGTCCCCTTGCCCTAGCTGGGCAGCGAGTCCCCTTGGTGCTGAGGGCTGCCCTGGAGCAGCGTGAGGAGGGAGGAGATGGTGTTCAATATTTCAAAGTGACTCACTGAAAACCTGCTGCCCCTGGAGCTGGACCAGATCCAGCACCCCCAGGAAAGGTCCAGGATCGGACCCACCGCAGCCTGGTGTGATGCGGAGGGGGAGTCTCTTGGGACCACATGCATCTGAGTGAAGGAGTCTTTTCTCCCTCTGTTGCGCCCAGACCCGAAGGTCCTGGCTTTACCCTGAAGTAAAGATCGGGGGCAGGGATGTGAGTCCCTGTGGTAGCTCCACAGCCCCATGGCACCGTGCAGCTCCCTTAGCGCTGTTTGTTTTCTCAGCCTGCCCTGCTGTAATTAAAACCCGCTGTCACTGTCCGGATGATACGTCTTTCCTTTTATCACTGCTTAATTAAATAACTGTGAGGAAGTGAGGGGCTAGTAACCCCTTGCTTGCTGGCACAAACAAACATTCTGGTGGCACCGGAGAGACTGGTGGAGGAGCTGAATGGGGAGGGCTGTGCCCTGACTCAGACCGTGGTTGTACCTGGGGTACCTGTGTGCCCCTGAGAGGGATGAAGTGCTGATTTTGTTGTTCATGGACATAGCATCTCTGGGACAGATGTTTCCAGGACATCCCTGAGGAGTTGCCCTGGACGTGACTGCTGTTTACCCCAGTTGTAATTTTCCCCTCAGTTCAGAGTCCTGCCTGCTGCCAGGCTGAGAGGAGCATGTGGGCAGGGTGCCCATTGCAAGGCCAGTCGCTTCTGCCCACCATTAGTTGGTGCTAATGAGTGTCCCTGGCAGCTGCTGCTGGGTCAGTGAGCTCCGGCTGAGTATCTGTCAGGTGCTCCCGCTGTGGGGCCAGATGTGTGGGTCCTGCTTGGCAGAGCATCCATGGTTGTGTTGTTGGTCCTTGGGGCAGAATTGGCCCCCTCTGCTCTCTCTCTGTCCCTTGCTTCATCCCTCTGCTGTGTTTCCACCTTTGTGCCTTCCCTAGGAGACTGGTCCCAGTTTGGGCACTGGCAGTGGTTCATCTACAGGTGTTGTCCCTGTGTCTTGCTCCTCTGAGTGTCCCTTTCTCTCTATCCCAGCCACTCCACAAGGTGCTGTGGAACAGGGAATGGTGTCTATTATGGCATCCTCATGAGCAGGATGTGGCCCTGTTTAAAAACATGTGGATGGGGCAGTGAGAATGCTCCCCTGGGCACTGCCTCTGCCACTGTGATGGATTGGGGAAAGATCTGATCTAACAGGATTTCCATCTACCTGAGACATTTGGCTCTGCACTGAGCTGCAGCAGGGCAGCCCAGCCTGGGTGTGGATTGATGAGCATCCTCAAACTGTCTCCAAGCCAAAGGTTTGTGTTTGCCTGCAGCAAGGAACTGGGTCTCTTGGCAGGTGTGATCCCCTCCCTTGCAGCGACAAGTCCGCATGCACCAAGAGCATGCCATTGGTTGTGCAAGCAGTGTCACAAACTACACTTAGCGTTGGTCTTGTGAAGGGTGGGGGCTACTCTCTGTATTGATGGTGTGTGGCTGGGGTAGACTGGAAAATGTCCCCTATTTGGGGCAGGCCTCTTGGAGCTGTGTGCAGCCCTGTGTGTTGGAGGCCTGGCTTGGAAACGATCAGTCTGGGGATGGAGAGGTTTTAGGGGTGCTCTGGGACTTCATGGCAGCATGCTGAGGGGTTGCATGCAGGCAGGTGAGTGTGGGGTGATCCGCAGGCTTGGGGTGCCTGCATGTCCTCGCTGCCTGTCCTCCTGGCTGCCCTAGATTTGCAGCTCCAGAGTTGCTTTGCACAGATCAAAGCCTGGGGGCATCTCTCATCTTGGCTTACCTGGGTCCCTCTTGCCCCCTAGCCTGGAACGTGGCAGGGATTTGGAGGTAATCCTTGCAGATGGGATGCTGCTGGATAATTATAGCAGAGCCTCCTGTCTTGGTGGGAACCACAGTGAATTGTCCCTCGAGCCCAGGCAGTGATGGTACAAATCTGCTGCTAATTAGACTTGAAAGTCCTCTCGTGAGCTCAGGCGCAGGATGGATATTTGATTATTAACATATTTATTTCTAAGTCTCTCAGCAGGTCTTGCACTAAGAGGCTGTACTCTTCCCCTAAGTAATTGATGGGCAGATTTATTCCGATCCAAGAGTGTTTGGGGGCTCCAGGTGAGGAAGGGGCTGTTCAGCTCTGTGTGCTCATTTTTGGGGATGTCTCATCAAGATGTGTGGAAAAGCCATCTTGCTGATGCTGGGAAGGTCCTGAGTGGAAACACAGTCCCCAGGCTCTGCTCTGTGCCTCCCACCAGCCCCTCTGCTGAATGGGATGCTCCTAAACCTTGTGCCCAGGTAGGATGTCTTTTCCCACCTTCTCCTGGGCCCATTGGCTCCAGGCACTGAGTAGGCAGCAAGAGGAGTGAGGATGACCCAGCAGTGCAGAGCTGGTGCTTAGTACTGCAGCCCAACACAAAACTGCCTACCAGTGCACCCCCAGGGAGAACATCCCTCCCTCTGGTGGAGGCAGACAAACTATGATGGAAACGCTGCCTCTGAAACAACCAAAAATAGCTTTCCTGTCCCCAAAATGTCAGTTTAAAAAAGCCAGTCTCTTGGGGCCCCTTTGGCTGAGCAGGTGCCCTGGAGATGCTGGGCAGGTAGCCCTGCTGCCCCATTGGAGAGGGAGTGAGGGGCATGGGGCCAGAGGGCTGAGCCTTCATTTAGGATATGAGTGGGGAGAGAGTCAGTGCTGGCATGGGAGGCCATCAGCCTGGCTGTGGGGCTGTGCAGTGTCTGGTTGAGGCTGGAGAAAGGTACAGGTGAGCTGTTAAAGGGGCAGCACCGACTGTGTGTATCTCACCTGCCCAAAGCCTCCCAGGTCCTCTCCAGCCAGGTTGTCACTCATCCAGGGGTTTCAGGCCAGTGCTGGGGGCTGCTGGTGTGGGGACAGACAATGAGCCATAGGTCTGAACCTCAGCCCCATCTCCATTGCTGTTTTGTTCTCTCTGCCTGCCTTGTTGCTGTGTCTCCCTGTGCAGGGAGGGTCTGAGCTGGGGAGCTGGGGGCAGGCACACTGTCGCAGTGCTGGAGTTATTAATAGCAGCAAACACTCTTGGTGCCTTCAAGCCAAGTCCATTTTGGGGGAGATTCCTGCCACATGAAGTACGTTTCCCCTCCCTTGGATGCTTGAGATGCTTTATCTCTCTCTCCCAGCTGTGTGGCCAGTGTGTGCCAGAGGTCCTGAATAAGCCGTGGTGTTCATGGCCTGTGCCATTCAGCCTGGCAGCGTCTGGCTGAGTGATGGAGGGTGCCCTGCTGCCTGGTGCACAGGCAGCCCCATGCTGCCTGCACACGTGGGAGCTGCAGTCACATCCCAGCCCATCCGTACTGTGCTCCTTCCCATCACCGTAACAAGCTGGAGCTGTCGGTGGCCGAGTCAGCGCTGATTGCAAGGAAATTAGCCTAGTGCCATCTCCCATTTATTGGAGCCTGTGCAGGGTGGTGAGCATGGTGAGGCTGCAGGGATGCTGAGGGCCATGCCCTCCCCTGGAGCAGATGTAGGAGCAAGGCTGGTATGACTTGGGGTCAGGCAGAGATTTTTCCCAGCCTTGCAGTTCAGCAGACCCCAGTCAGGGAGGCTTGGAGTGGGAGCTTGGACAGGCCTGGGGATACAGGATGCTGTGCTGGGGATGGAACCCCCTCCTGATCCCTGTGGGGTGCCATGAGCATGGAGCAGGGTGGGCATCTGAGGAGCAAAAATGTGCCAGTTCTGGATAAACAGATGCTGTGGCTGTGTTGTGCCCCTAGACAGTGATATCCCCACTTGCAAAGGCTGTGCTCTTTGGAGTTCCTGTGGGCCATGCTGCCCCACTGCCTGGTGTATCCTGGGCACCCCCAGCGCTGCTGTGCTTTGCAGACCCAGCAGGCTCAGAAATGGTCCCGGTTGCTCCAGGCAGGCTGTGGTGTCTTTGCTATCCGTTGCTGTTTTGATGTGTCAGTCTTATAACCAGCGCTGGGCTTAGCTCCTGGCTCTTTTCCCTTCCCTGTGTCTTGGTTTCTCTGCAGATATTGGTGCTGGTGTTTGCTTGCCTTTTGCAGGGCATGGAGGGTTTTGAGGTGCACCCTAGGAGCCTGACTGGAGAGGTGCTTTGTCCTCTCCTCTGCACAGCTGCTACCTGTGCATGGGGGCAATAAATTATTCATGCCCTGGCAGACAGGGGTGTCTGTGGCCGCCTGCATGATGCCAATGGGGCCAATGAGCTGCTGAGCACAGAGAGCTTTTCTGTGTAAATCCCTGAAATATTTAGCAGAACTGACTTAAAAAATACAGCTTGGGAGGAGTTAGTGCCTCAGGGTAACCTGGAGGACTGGGGACCATCACAAGAGGGTGATGGGAGTGCTGGATGCACTGGGGTGGACCCTGGGGAGCTCTAGCCCTAATTGTTGCCTGAAAACCCACTACTCAAGTTGCTGGTGGAGTTTGTGTCTGTCTGTCTGACCACCCATCTGTTGGGTCTTTCTGCTTGTTTCTGCTGTCAGATGGTGAGGTGCCCCCACATTTTCCCTGCATTGCAGGGGTGCTTTGGAGCCCACTGCTGGACACGATCCACTGGCTGGGGCATGTCCCAGTCCCCAGCGTGGTGCCACCAGAGCCAGGCTGCTGCGTGTCACCCGCTGCATGCCAGCTGCTGGCAAGTCAGTGCTGTTGGTCCAGTCCACAGCACTGGGCCATGTTCCTTCCCTGGCAGTGCTGCCCTGACCAGACAGGTCACACCATATGCATTTTTTAAAAAGATCCGTCAGCTGAAAACAAGCTGACCTGTTGTGGCAGGTTTGTGATCAAAGCCAGACAAGCGCTGGCAGCCCAGGAGAGGGTGGCCCTGTGTACCATCCCCCTCCATCACATGGCCGATTTATAGGACATTCATCCCAGCAGAGCAGGTTGGGGATCTGGCAGCATCACAGGTAGCAGATGTATTTTCCTCTGCATCCCTAGGGATACCAGGATGGCCAGTGCCCTCCTGCCTGGCATGACACAGTGGTTGCTAAACTGAGCATCTAAGGATGGGAACAGCCATGATGCAGAGATGGTGCTGCCATTGGGCTCCATGCACAGTCCTACATTCCAAAATTGCACCTTCCGCTGGGAGTCAGAGAGACCTGGGTTCTCTGACAGCCAGAGTGAGGTAGGAAAGGGTTTGTGCTTGTCCTGTGATGAGTTTTGGGCCAGGTTCACAAGGAACAAGTGGAGATAAAGAATGAAGGGAGCTATAGACAGCTCTAGATGGGGAGGTGCATGGAGCCAGTTGGCTGTGCCATGTCAGGGCTGCCCTGCAAGGCAGCCTGGGGTATGGCAGCTCTTCCTTGGCCTTTGCAAGCTTTCCCTTTCATGGATGGATGCTGTCTGTGCCTTGGCAAGGAAGGAGCCATGCGCTGCCCCATACTCTGTGTGTTGCAGAGCCAAGTCCTGGGGTGTATGGCTGAAGGTAGCATGAGCTCACAGTTAGAGCACAGTGCTCCTTCCAGGCTGGCTACCCTGCTCTGAGCCTTCTTCCCACCCCCTTGCTCCTGTCCCCCTTGCTTCCCTGGCCTGGTGGGGTGGCAGGTACCTGCAGTGACCCCATGCAGCACAGCTGTGCTGTGTATTTCCCTCTGCAAGCACTAGCAGAACCCTTGGGCTGTGCTTTGCTGTGACAGCACATCCCATGTCAAAGCCGCTGCAAATTCTGCCTGCTAATAGCTATGCAAATTACCTCATTAGCCGCCTTATTTATTTTCTCTGGCATCACGTTTTCAGTATTTCCCTGAGTCCCAGAGGCTGCAGTACTCCAGGGCTGGGAGGAGGCAGGAGCAGCAATTGAACCCACACGCAGGACTGGCTGTGTTGAGCCTTCCTCTGTGGATGGCTGCTATGTTTGGGTCCCACGGTGCCACTCCCAACCCTTGATGTAGTTTATCTGGGAGTAGGAGCTCATGGCTACCTCAGTCCCTGCTGCCATGTTGTCCCCACTCCTCGTCGCTTGGTGTGGCCTGTCTCTGAGGTGAATCTTTCTGAGCTCTCTCTCCAGCCAGGAGCCACTCTGTCCCTCCCAAACAGCTGTGGATCTGGCATTGCTGAGATGTGTGTACCCTCCATCCTCCCAAAAAAGGTGACTGCTGGATTTAGGTACAGAGAGAACAGAGTGTTTGTCCAGTCCTTGTGGACTTGAGTGGTGATTTGAGGCATGGCACAGGGCTGCAGGCAGGCACAGTCTGAAAATCACTTGGGGTCTGCTGTGGCCCCTGGTGTGATAACTGTGCCGACAGCAGAGGGAACTTTAAACTCATTGCCCACGGTAAAGTGTGGGGAGTGATACCCATGTTCCTATAATCCTTGTATGGGTAGGATGAGCTCATTAGCCTTCTGGCAGTCATCCTAGGAGAAGGACAACTCTGATTCCAAACCCGGGCAGATGGAGCTTGTTTAGCCCTGTAAGGCCTTCCATCTAAGAGGTTAAACCTCCGTCCTAAGGACTTTGCTGCCAGCGTCCAAGCTTGCTAGGCCCTGGCAGATGAACCTTAGGACTAAAGGGTGGGTGCAGCTCTGCGCATGCTGTGTCTCACCTAAAAAAAAATCCATAGCGCAGGCTCGAGGGTGCTATCCGCTATCCTCTTTCTATCAGCGTGCTTAGAAAAGGTGCTGATGAGGAGCATGGGTGGAACCCTCCCTGGATCTTCGTTCGCGAAGCCTAGCCACAACGACGACGACAGGGCTGCAGGGTTATTTGCATCCTTCTTACCCAGATTGTTCTTCCTCCTTGAAGGAGATGTTGGCAGATGCTGTCATGGGTCTTCCCTCTGTCAGTCCCAGGACACCACCAGAGAGCCCCTAAGATGCTGTGGTTGGGGTAGCCTTGGGCTGAAGCCCTGCTATGGTCCTGTCCCTGGGGAATGTGTGGCCCGGGCTGAAACACTTTGAAGCCTGGGCACCATCCAAGGCTGACACAGGCATGAATGAGTCCCCAAGCACCAGCCCACCTTGTGCCTCTTGGGGATGTCTGTGGGTGTCCCTGCCTGTTCTGGGTGTGCACGCAAATGTGTGGCAGTGTGCAAGGATGCCTGTCTCCTGATTGTGCTTTCCAGAGCTGTTCACATGCCTACCACACCTGCAACAGTGGGACAGGCTTTGCACAGGCACCAGGGGACCAACATACAAGTGCTAGCCCTGTAGACCTTGATCCAGCCACACCGTGGGCTTGTCTGTGTCACGCTGAGCTGCCTGCAAGCATTGTGTCTGCCCCCCCCTTCTGTTTATCGTTTATTTTTCCCTTCTCTTTGTGCCTGTGCTAATGAATATTTCATGGCCAGAAACCAGCATGAATTCCCCTGCACCCTGCTGCTCCCACAGCAGGTACCAGCCCAGATGTCGGTGGCTTAGGAAGCATATGTCTGCCAAGAAGGCATCTCGGGAGGAGAGGACTTGGCTGGGGAAGGAAACAATGGCTCTAGTGTGGACAGCTGTCCCCTGTTCCTCTCCCTGGTGGTGCTGTTACTGTCCCTTCAGCCTGCAAGGGACTGCCAGCAGAGCGTGGTGGCCACGTGTCTATGCGCAGATAGCCTTCACGGTTCCTATGTGTCCTTGCCCACATGTGCGTGGCCTTGCCCAGGTGGCCACGCTTACCTGCACCCTCTGACACAACTGCACATGTCCCCTGCTGTCCCCCGTGCGCCATCAGCCGCCACAGCCATCCGCAAGAACCATGTCCCCGGCTCACCTCGCCGTGGCCCTGCCGCTGCTGCTCTGCTGTACGGGAGCTCCTCTTAGCGTCAGGCAGCCGCAATGGCATCGTGGGTCTGACCGTGGAACCACCCGGGCCATGACGCTGCAGAGGGATCGCATGGGCTGTACTGGCCATCCTGGACTCCTGTGCATGTGCATCTAAGCTGGAGGTGTCCCAGCATAGTCTGCAAGCAGGCAGCTGGAATTTGAGTGAAGGAAGTGGGGGATAGTGTTGCTCTCCATTCTCCCTGAATTTGCCATTTATACCCTATAGTAGGGATCTAGGCTGGTCTCCAGTACAGACTATGCACTGGTAGATGCGGGGCACCTGCTCTCCCTGCCAGAGCCAGAGAATGTGGAGCCAGCAGAGCTGGAGACAGATCCTGAAGTCATGGTCTTCCTCCTTCCCATTGCTGTGGCTGTAGCAATGTTGTGTCCCCTCTTGGGGCCCAGTAGATCCTCTGTGGGCACAGGCTGGCTCCAAATATCCCTTTGGGAGATGCTGTCCTTTGCCCTGCAAGGCACTGTGAGGACTGGAATTCCCCTGGGGCAGGGGCTGGTGTACCATGGCTTCCTCATGGGGAGAGCAGGTATGGGAGAAGCACAGGCTGGGCAGTGGGGCAGGAGGCTGGCATGGTGCACCCTGCATCGGTACCCATGGTGGCTGTGACCCAAGTAAAAGTCCTTCAGCAAGAAAGGTTGTGTAAAGATGGGCTCAACAGCACTGCTTCATGGCCTGCTTTTGATTTCTGCTGAATTCCTGCTTGTCCTGATGGGGAAGGGTTGGTCTGTGACGAAGTGGCTTTGAAGGGGCAAGATATGTGGTCCATGGTGCCAGCCTGATGAGCCTGTGCTAGGGGGAAGTCCTAGAATAGGAGCAAGCAAGCACACATC
The DNA here is from genome assembly GCA_013396975.1 of Bucco capensis. Taxonomy (NCBI): domain Eukaryota; kingdom Metazoa; phylum Chordata; class Aves; order Piciformes; family Bucconidae; genus Bucco; species Bucco capensis. The sequence goes on along the minus strand of VWZO01019877.1, from coordinate 71,098 downwards.
TCTGTGCAACATGCTGTTGCAAAACACTCCTACAGTTTGCTGGGTGCAGAGTGTAGGGGAGAGGATGGTCCACTGGCTCAACCTGCATGGTTCCTGCAAGCTTCTGTCTTGGGGTCAGTGAATGAGGGCCTCTCTGGAGATCAGATGGTCAGCCCAGAGAGGTGATGCTCCTTTGGAAATCACTCTGCAATTCTGGATGGTTGTAGCACCTGAGGATGCTGGCAGGCAACCAATCCTGCTCATAGGGTGGGTGACATCGGTGCTGCCATGTCCCTGCAGGCTATAGTGGGATGCTGATGAGGGTGCACATGAGCATTCCTGTCCCGCATGGTGATCATGACCAGGGTCATGCACTTGCACTTGCATTTCCCGCATGCCCAAGGCATGCTGGGAAGGAGCAACCTTCCTGTCCAGGTGGGACCCTAGCTTCCAAGCAGCTACTGGGTGGTAGGTTTGGGATGGATCTGCAAACTTCGTTTGCTGTCATGTCTTGTGGACTCTGGCACCCTCCTGTGGCTGTTCTGTCACCTTCTGTGTCCCTTGTGTATTTGGGATGCTGTGGCCGCCTGGGGCTGATTTGTACTGGCTGGTCCTTGCAGTGATGCTGTGGAGCTAGATCTCTCTCCTAGCATGAGGGGACACGAGCTCTGCGTTTGCAGGATTTGGCCTTGTGTCACACAGCTGGTGGTTGCAAGAAACTGTCCCGGGGTATTCGAGTTGTGGTTTTGAGCTGGGAGCGAGGTCCTGGGTACTGTAGATCAGGACAGGGTCTTGAACACCTGACCTGCCCCCAGGATGTGGCAGAAAGGGTCTGGACACTGCTGGCAGCACACATTTCTGAGCTTTTGGCTGGGGTTAGATGGTCTGCAGAGGGTGGGTTCAGTCTGGGTGTTACATTCATTGACTGTCCCTACCCCTGTGCCTCTGCGTTCACTGAGCTGCCCACTCTTCCTTGGCTGGCCCAAGCTGTCCCATCCATCTACAGACTCCATATCCTTTGCAGCCCTTCCTTGGCCCGGGGACTTGTAGATGTATTATTGTAGGATTGTGAGCCCCCCCTTGTGCTGTGTTGTGCCTTACTGTAGAGTCTCCCCAAACCTGCCTCAGCCCTGCAAGTGACCAGTGCAGCACCCCCTGGTGCTTGGCTCCCGCCCCAGGGCGCTGTCTGCTATGGTGTGAGTGGCTCTGCTGGGGGCTGCCTCCCTTTGCAGAGGTGTAGCTGGCATACAAGACAGGGAGGATTTGTTTTGGAGGGTATGTCTCTTCTTTTGGGAAATGGGGTGAGGTTACCCCATAACCAACCCCTGGTGAGGAAGGCATCCTACTCCTTGCCTTGGGGCTTCTTGTTGAGGCATTGGTGGGGACTGGGCAGTCTGACTGATCCTGCCTGGATCACACCTGCACCACGTTTCCCATCCCTCAGGCAGCAGAAGCTACAATTTCCATCAGGTCCCTCTTTGTTCACTTCCTCCTCCGTTAATAATAGATGAAGCTTCTGAGATAATAGAGCCTGGAGGGATGCAGAGCCGAGATCTTGCTGGTGTGGGGTGTGGATGTAACATGGAGAGAGAACAATAGCTGGGAAAATGGGACTTGGGGAAACGATGTGGTTGTTAGTCTGCACAGAGCATCTCGGGCTGGCTCTGGGAGCAGGGAAATCCCACTGTTGCCACGTGCTAGACTTTCTTCTGGTTCTGGCATACTGTGCAAGCTAGCAGCTTGCTGCCAGGCAGAGCTTTGGAGTGAGCAGCTCTCAGCCTGGGAGGGCTGTGAGTTTGACTCGTCTTCCTTCCAGCCTTGTGCCGATACTTGTCTCCTCCCCTGTGTGGAGCCAGACGGAATCAACGCCCGGGGAGGCAGGATGCTCACAGTGCTGATACCTGGGGATGGAGGATGCTTGCAGTGCTGGAGGGCTGATGCCTGGGAATGCAGGACACTCATAGCACTCTGTATTTGATGCTCAGGGACGCAGGATGATTGCAGCACCGACTGGCTGGACCAGATGACTGATTCCCAGAGATGCAGGATGCTCATAGAATTTGATATTCAGAAGCGGAGGGCTGATGCCCGAGGATGCAGGATGCTCTCCGTGCAAGCTCCCTTCCTGAAGGGACATCCTTCCCTGCTCTTGGAGGGAGGTGGCCCTGGGATGCAGAAGTGCCTCATTGGTCAGCGGGACCTGTGGAGTCTGCGGGTTGCCATACCAACCTGCCTTTGGTTCCCGACCAGCCGGGGCATGAAGTGCCTGGTTGAGCTGGTGGCAAGGGGTGGACCAGGAGCCAGGAGCAACTTGGGGCTCTGCCAGCCAGGGAGGCATCCATCTGCCCCTCCCAGAGAGCTGCCTGGCACCACTGGCTTCCCTAGCCCTGCACATCCCCAACGCTACTCCGCACTTCTCCCTGCAACTTTGCTGCCCTAAGGGGACGGGCAGGCTGGCACAGCACAGAGGGTGCTCACATGGGCACCCTGTTCCTGCTCCAACCTTGCAGTCAGCTTTTGTGAACCTAAGCCCCGGGAGGGGCATTGCCGCCAGCTCCCTGGCCCGTCTGGGTCACAGCCAGCATCCCAGGAGCATCCAAGCACAAAACTTCCCGGCTGGCTGCCTGCCACCTTGGGAACGAGGCCTGGTGGTTGCCGCACTGCCGGTGCCCTCTCCACCAGACTGGACCTGCTGCCAATGCCCACAGGCTCACCCTGGGCAAGGAAGGCTCTGTCCTTCCCCGGGGCATTGTCTGCTGTTCAGAGGAGCTGGGGGTTTGTTTGCTGGCTGGGAGGGGTGCAGCTGGGTCCCTCCCCAGTGCTGTGAGCTGGAGCCATGAGCCACTGCCAGCAGCGCTGCAAGAGACAGCTGGGCCGGGTGATCCGCTTCTTCTACCAGTTTGTCACCGGAACCCTCTCCCAAGGTAGGTGCTCTGTTCTGTGGAAGTGGGTATCCATCTGGTGGGCTATGGGGGGTTATTTGGGGAGCAGGGGAAGTGCTGTTTAGGTGCTGAGTGATTCAGCCTCAGGTGGAGGGTTGCACTAGGCTCCATGTGGAACAAAGTTGGAGATGCTTATGGCAACAAAAGCCCCTCAAAGTCCCTTGTGGTCCTGGGGCGACGGGAATGTTTGTTTGGGATGGGGACTGATGCAGAAGGAAGCATGAAAAAAAAACCTATCATGCGAATAAATAGCAGCTGGTGCAACCCTTCTGAGCCATACCAAGCATTTGCCTTCTCTAGGGCTGGTGCCATGCCCTCCATTCATCCAGCCCAGAGAAGCCTTAGGTGTGCCCATAGGCTGGGGCAGGGACACACCCTGGTGCCTGCATCTACCCGCGCTTGTAGCTTGGGATGCCGTCTGGTCCTGGAGACAGAGTTGTGTGATGTATGGTCCCAGTTTTCCATTGCAGCTGTGGCGGGACCCACGTTCCTCTGCCAGCCCTTGCACAGCCCAGTGCAGCTGGCCAGGACCCCTTCTCCTGGATATGAGCCCAAAGCCACCAGTAAGACACATCTCTGTGAGGTCATCCTGTGCCTGTGTGTGTGGGGATCCTGGGTGCTTGGCTCTTGCCCCCATCCCTGTGACTCCATGGCTTGGGGAGGTTGCCCTCCCCATGGCCTGGCCCCATCAGGGTCCCCTGGGCCGCTCCTCCAGGCCACAACAGTGCTGGAGAGGCTGTGCTGTGTCGGGAGCACGGGAAAGGCCTTCTTGGGCCAACGTGACAGCATCGCGCCTTTGAGCAGGGCAGGGACTTGTGCTGCATTTGCTGGGACCCAGTCTATCTGGAAGAACCCTCCCAGGCTCTATCCTTTCCTGGTCTGGGGAAGGCCCTGGATCTTCCCAACCTTCACTCATCCCTGGGGCCAGGGGATGGTGGGGAAACCCTGGGGATACTCCTGGCACAGGACTGGGGGCTGGGACATGGGAGAAGTATCAACCCTGTGAGTTGTGCCCAGCTGCTGTGCCACCTCCCTGACAAGAGGGACCTGAACTCTGTAGTGGAGGGTCATCTGGCCCTGTGAAGCCTTTCCTGCAGCCATTTTTGATCACTTTGCAGCCCCATGGGTCCTTCAGGGCTCCATGCCAGCCCAAAGCGTGCCAATGGGGGAAGAGGTGACAGGGTAAGCATGGGCCTGGCCAAGCAGTATGCCAGGATTCAGAGGCTGGGTGTGCCCGCAGGCAACAACTGATCCATCTCTGCTAGTTGGCTCCATTGGACACCAGCCAACTAGCCCAGAGCAGAGTGGGCAGAGGATGAGTCAGCTGAGTCCAGCCCTGGGTGTGAAAGGCAGAGCTACAGGTGACAGAGCAGTGTGGGAAGGGGACCTTGGGGTGCTCCTGCCCCCATCACCTGCAGGTTCTTGTCCTACTGTCCTGGGCTTTGCAGCTGGGCACTATGGGACTGGGTCTGTAGTGGGTGCCCTCCCAGGACTGGTTCTCTGGACTGGTTGTGTGTGGCGCTGAGTGGTGCCAAGGGCTCAGCCTTTTGCTGTTCTTGCAGCCCTGCAGGGTGTGCATGGGGCTGGGACAGGCACAGAGGGCATAGCTGGCATTGGGGCACCGGCTACCACTGCTCACTCTTTCTGGTGTCCTCTCCAGCTCTGGCAGAAGCTGAAGTGGGGTGAAACCCAGAACCAAGGAGCTCTATGCCCTGCCAACTCTCAGAGCTTGGAGTTGAGAGCAGGATGTGGGGCTTGCACAGCCGTCTCCCCTCTGCAGCATCCCCTCCTCCCCAGCTACTGCTGCAGTCCATGTGGCACATGCTGTCCCTGTTCCAGCTGCTTTCTCCCCTGTCGGCCCCTTTTGGGGGGCACCACAAGCCTCTCTTCCTTCCCTGCATAGGTGAACGAGGTCCTGTGGACTCATCACAGAGGTCACAAGGTGCCAGGAGGGCTCTGGCAGGTGGTGTCCTCCCAGCTAGGGGCCCTGGGGAGCTAGCCAAGGACAGATTCCTGATGGGGGAAAAGAGAAATGACTCAATCAATTAACCAGATTAAAACTGTGACTTCACCTCCCAAAAATAGTGTTTCACCAATATTTTAATGTGCTTATTAATAATCTGCTCATGCTCTGATTAGCAGCAAGGTAATAAGGGATCAGCTGTAACCTAAATTTAACTCTCCCTAATGGATGATGGCCCCGAGAACCAAAAAAAAGGAGAGGCTCCTATCCATCAGTCTGGCCCCCCAGGGCTTTAACAGCACCTAAGGGACTTGGGCAGCTGCTTACCCAGCTGTGCTCAGGGACCATCACCTCTACTGTAGCCCAGCTGGTCGTATGGCACATTTTGTGGGGGTAGTGCCCTACTGCACTGTGGCACCAGACTAGGAGCACCCTAGAGATGGCCACAGGGATGGCTCCCAAGCAGGACAGAGCTTGGCCATCTTCAAGGTGGGTGATCCACTCCTGAAGAGACAGGTCCCTTAGTGATGGGTGACTATCCTGCTCCCTCCCCATCTGCTCTCATCCTGCAGTAGGAGACAGTCTCCAGTGCCCAGCTGCTGGCAGTGCTGGGAGGATGGGGACAGGGACTTGGCTACCTGACAGCTGTAGATGTTGCCCCATGTGTGCCTGCAGTGTGCTGTGTGCACGGAACAGCTTTCCAGGCCAGAAACTCTGCTCCCAGGCACTTCTATTTATACATGGTGAGTGGCTGTCAGGGTGGTTAATTTTAGCTGGGTGGCAGGGCTGAGCTGCCAGCAGTGTTGGAAAGCCAGGGTGGGGGTGGCTGGGTGGGGGACGCTTCACAGCTGTTATTGTCACAGCCCGAAGTGGGACAGGTGGCATGGACTTGGTGGCAGCCTGGGCTACCCATCCTTGCACAGTTGTGCCTGGGGCAGTGTTACAGGGCCTGCCACCCTCCCCAGCTCCCAAGCTGTGGGTGCATGCCGCGGCCACTTTGCCACCCTACCCTGTGTCCCCTGTGGATGCTCTTGGGAGAGAGAGAAGGAAAGAGGGGGACCTGGACACCTGAGTTCTGTGCCCTGAACAGGGCACAACTGGGGCAATGCTTCTCACCCCACATCTATTTGGCCACGTCCTCTTGTTGTAGCTATAGGGATGGAGATGGGACATCTTGTATGCAAAGAGATGTTGGTGTGAAACACTTGGGTGCAGCATTTTCCCCAGCCATATGTCCCATGGAGTGGCCAGTAGAGCTGAGCACAGTCTGAGAACTGGAGGTGTCTCAGACGTGTGACTAGTCCTGTGGCGTTTAGGGTCTGTGGGTGGGTGTGCCCAAAACCACAGAGGCACTGCCTCACTTGGTATCACAGAGCAGGAACTGGGCTGATTGGCACTGACTCCAAGCTGAGAAAAGTGGGTGCTGATACCAGGCATCTGTGGGGAAGTGCTGTCCTGGGACACAGCGGACAAGATGCCACTACTTGTCTGCCAGTCCCAACTCTCTGGGATGGCAGGGCTGCAGAGACACCTTCCTTCAAAGCCAGGTGTCTGGAGCAAGGGTAGAGATCCTGGTATTCACTGATCCCAGGCTGCAATATCATCCTTGTTTCCAGGATTCCCAGCTCCTTCTGCAGGGTGGCAATGAGGGGCTGAACCCTGAGGATCCTGAGGTTATCAGAGAACTCAGAGAAGCTGTTGGGCTGCACCAATGCCTTGCTAGCCTTGCAGCACAAATATGCAGCCACATGTGTAGTGAACTCTGTCTGTTCTCTGCCCCCTGCTTCCTTCTCCTGCCTGATGGTGCCACTCTCCCCCTGGGCCAGGAGGGTTATTTTTAACTGTTTGCCATGTGCTGCCTGAGAACAATTAAGGTAATTGGTTTGGGAGCCTGGCTCTCACACAACGCTCCCAATTACCTGCTTGCTTGTGGGCCCCCCCTCCTCCCCGCCTCCCTGCCTGTGGTGGCCAGCTCCTCTGGCAGGGGACTGCTGGGGCAGGGCTGCCCCAGATAGTGTGTGGGGCTGGGTGGGGGCTGCAAGCAGGCACAAGGGATGGAGCCATGGAGAGGACATCCCTGCACAACGACAGCCTGCTCTATGCCTCCCTGATTGCCATCCTCCTCCTCATCTCCTATTGGTTCACCACTCGCTGCTTCAAAATCATCAGCGGCATTGAAGGTACGGGGTTGAGGACACAAGGGGACAGGGTGACACTGGCCCATCCTGTCCTCTTCCACAAACCAGGCAGTGAGGTGAGCTGGGCACTTGTTGTGGGAGAGGGGAATTGGGGTCCCTCCTCTCTGGAACACCTTGATCACCTGCTCAGTCACTTTATCTGTTCCTCCTGGCCCTGGTCCTGCTCTACTGTGTGTGAGAGCAGCTGGTGGCAGTTGTGGCTGGGCTGTGGTGGTGCCCTGGGCTCCTCCAGGGCCATCTGGCTCCACTGTGCTATTGGTGTCTGGGTACCATTGCCCTGCACTGCAGGATGGAGACGTAGACAGGCTGGCGCCTCTCGCTTTTTGGGGATGCCTGATGTTGACACTGGGACCTCAACCTGCATTTTGGGGCTCTCAGTCCCTTTGGCCATGACCTACATCTTTGCTTCCCAGGTGGTGTGTTGGGGAGCTCTGGGATTTGGCAGAGGTCCTGGTTTCCTGGTGAAGGATCTCTATAAACCCTGCTGCAGTGGGATGTGTATGGTGGGTGTTTTGCAGGGTGAGACCCCCAAGACAAGGAGCAGGGCATGAGGGGTGGCACCAGCACCACCTCTCTGGGGGTGTGCAGGGCCTATCCTGCCTGGGGATTGTGTCTCCAGCCATCTGTGTGACCTGTCCCTGCATAGCTCAGCCTTGTGGCTCTTTCCATGGCATGGCCATGGGCTGCTGCAAGGGCAAGGAGCTACCCCTGGGAGTGATGCCCCTTGGCAGGATAAGGGGTGAGCCCTGTCTCATTTGCTGTCTCATGGTGGGGTATGTGTGTCTTGGATATCTCTTTGAGCAACCCTTGCAGGCAACTGTGATTCTGGCTCCATGGGTGAAACCCCACATGTGGTCCCATGTGTTTCTTCCATCACTGGGGCAGCTCAAGATGGAAGAACATTCCTGGGGACCTCGCTGAGTCAAGGGAATGATCCCCTAAAATACCCTCCCCTATCTGGAGCTGCTCTTGGTGAGAGGGGGTGTGCTCTGGGTGAGCAACCTCGGTGAGTTTAAGGGTGTTGGTAGCTGGGCTCTGGCATGGTGTGTGGATCTGGGGTGTGGGACTGGCACTGGGTGCCTGTGCTGAGAAAAACAGGTAGGATCCTGCATCATGCTGGCAGCAAATGGCAAAGGGCTTTTATTAACAGCCTCAGCGTGGAAATGAGTAATCCTGACATGGCAGCCAGCAGGTGATTTATTGCTGCTGTGCTGGCTGGCAGGGGATGGGCATGAGGACAGGCAGGAAAGCTGTTGCTCAGTTCACTTGGCAGAGAAACTGCCCCAGACCCTCTGTGCTGGGATAAATCTTGGCTCAGGCTTCAGGAAGGTCTCTACTGCTGTTTCTGGCAAAATTAGATTGCACGAATAGCCTCATGGCATGCAGGATGGGCATCAACCCTGGGAGCAGCTGGAGGCTTGGGGAGAAGATGGGTTGCAACTGGGGCTCAGCAAGAATAATGGCTTTAAAAGTGCAGTTGGTGTCAGTGAGAAACTTCCTCTGAGAGTGCAACAGGTCTACCTACCCTGTGCCCAAAAGGACTGGCTCAGGACTTGGAGTCAGCTGGGTAAAATTCAGTCTTAGTGGCTGGAAACTCACCTCCTTCCAAGAAAAGGAAATGTCAGGTCTGAAAACTTGCAGCCTGAGGGATGTTTCCCCAGGGAATACTTTTATCTCTCTCCCCAAGCTGCCTCTGCTGCATTGCTGGCATCTTCTGCTGATATCGGAACCCTGAGAGCATATCTGCTGCATGCAGGAGATGCTGAGTCTGGTGGCATGGAGCTGCTAGATAGCCCAGCCGTGCCATGACCTGGGACTGAGCCACCAGCCCTCTTCCTCCCCTGCCAGGGGACAAACCTGCAGCCTCCTTGACTGGCAGTGGGGACCTAGGTGGGGGTTCTGGGCCTGGAGGGTTGGTGTGGGGCAGACTTACTAAGAGTTCTTGTGAGCATCAGTCAGCACTTCCACAATCCCCTTCCCCCTGTGGGTGTCCCAGGGTAATGTTTCTTCCCCTGGTGACATATTTGCCCCGACCAAAGACAACAGGGAAGAAATGGGGCTTTCTGCCCTGGTCCTGTCTGCAGGACCCTTTGTGGGGGCAGAAGGATCCTAGAGCTGGGCCAGGAGTCTACCCCATAGCCTGGGCATGGCCATCCCACCTGTATTTGGGGCAGCTGGCCTTGCTCCTGGTGGGGCATAGGGTGGGGAGCAGCAGTGGCATGGGACAGCCCTGCTCACTGCCTGCCATACCACACCAGTGCTGGAGCTGGGACTAGTCTTGCTTCATGTCTCACATGGGACTTACCTCCTCAGGGATGAGCAGTGCCAGCAGTGTCCCCAGGGGAAGGTGTTCACCCCAAGGGATGCTGAGCCCTGGTAATGGGGCAGGAACCATCAGGCACCTGGCTCCCTGGTGGTCCCTGTTGGCCTGTGACTGAGCAGCCAGGCAAGGGCTTGGATGCTGTTGAAAAAATAAAAAAGCATAGGCGCTAAATATAGCTCCATTGGCTGTGGGTGGACGTGTGCTTGAGGCGCATGGGCGCCTGGATTTGCCCTCTGCCTCCAGCTGCTGCGTGACCTTGGCTGGATCCCTCGGTCCCACTGGATCCCTAGCTCCTCCATCACCTCCTCTCCTGCCTGTGGGTCTGGCAGTGTCTTAGGCAGCCTACATCACAGCTTCCACTCCCAGCCTGTTCCGCTAGACCTGCTCCCAGTCTCCCCTTTGCTCTCACAGCGAGATGTCCAGACCCATCTACCTGCTCAGAAATATGGCAGCTGGACTTGTTGTCCCTGACCCTCCTCAGGAGAGGGTTGTGGGGACCTCAGGGTGCTCAACCATGGTGGTCTGTGTTATTATGGTCCTCATGTGGTAGGCACTCATGTGAGGCACAGAGGACAAATCTGAGTCATCCCTACCCTGGATGTTTAGCCAGTGCCCAGCATCCTGTCCCTCCCCATGTCCCACCCCCCAGGAACCGAGTACCTTTTAATATCTGTGGCTCGTTTCCTTAGCAACTGCATTAAGCAAATCGATGGAGGTAGTGTCATTGGAATGAGAGGACATGCCTCCTTCCCCCTCGGCCCCCCTATCTCCACCACCCCCCACGCCTCCCTCCTCCTGTCCTCTCTCCTCTTACCCGCAGACACGGCCCTGCTCTGCTTGGGCTCTTGGTGGTGGCTCCTCGAGCTGCTTGTCACAGCCACACACTGACCCCTTGCCCACTGACAGCCAATGGTAGGCACCCCTGAGTAGAGGGGTGATAGCTGATCCCCCGCTTGGGGACAAAAGTGGGGGTCCTTGGGGATGTGTGATCCGGTGGCTGCGGCGCTGGGGTGAGGGGACTCCAGGACTGTGGTGGGGAAAGTGGGGGGGTAAGGGGCCATGAGACACCCCGACCATGAACCTGGAAGGCCTTGAGATGATCGCAGTGCTGGTGGTCTTGGTCCTCTTCGTCAAGGTGCTGGAGCAATTTGGCCTCTTCGAGCCCGTGTCCTTGGAAGGTAACGGGTGTGGGTGGTGCTGGCTCCTTTGGGGACTTGGTGGCAAGTGGTGGGTCTCTGGAGCTGCCCCCAAGGATGCTCTGAGGCTGCTGCATCCATGGGACAGTCACGGAACATGGTAGCCGTCTGCTGCTCGTAGGGGCGAGCAGGCAGTTCCTAGTGTGAGGAGTGGAGTGTCCTGCCTGCTCCAGGCAAGAGCTGGCAGGGTGTCTGCTGCAGGGTGGTGACTTTGATGTGTGATGTGAGCTGGGACTGTGTGTGAGCTGCAAGTGGGCACCAGGGTGTTTTCCAGCACCTCTACAGGAGCAAGGTGTCCCCAGGGTCCATGGTCACCTCACCCTGAATATGAGGTGTCAGATTCAGCACCAGCCTGCAGTGCAGCGAGGCCTGGGTAGGATGAGTGCCTGCTGCATTCCCTGCTCAGCCCTCCGCAGAGCCCCCTGTGGACCTTGGGCAGGATGGAGGGGCACAGAGGGTACTACTTGGCTGGGGACAGGCTGTGCAAGGTGCTGAGCAGTGTGCGTGGGGCATGCTTAGTGGAACCCAGATTCACTTGAAGGACTCTGTGCGTGACAGGTAGGAAGTCAAGACCACTTGTCCAGGTGCTCCCTGGACTGCAAAGGATGATGGTTGTGTGAAACGTCCTCCCAGCCCTGCCTAGCCCCTGCCTGTGCCTGCAGACACCCATCTGAAGGATGCTGCAGAGTGCCCAGCCCCAGGCATGGAGCCACACATAGAGTGAGAAGGTGACAAGCAGTTTTCCCTATCCAATGGTGCCATGCTTTCGTTCTGCAATGCTGGCTCTCACACAGGCTGGGTGCAGCAGCAAGCACCAACTCCCCTCTATGCATGGTGCCAGGGCACTCCTGGGCAGCCTCCCAGGCTGGATCTGAGGGTTGGCCATGCCGGAGTGTGGGGATGGAGAAGGCAGATGAGGGCCTCTTTCCCCTAGGACCTGTGAACCTGCTTACAGGGATGGGAAGCTTTTGTTGCTACTTAACTACTTGTGTGCTCCNTGGATCTTTGTTCGCAAAGCCTAGCCATACTTGTGTGCTCCTAGGTGGATCATGCCAGGAGGGAAACTGAGGCAAGGGCTGAGTTAACTCCTGGGCCTCCTGCCTGTGAGCCTTGGCAGGGAGCAGGCTGACTGTGCCCAGACTGGACCATCCCTCCCCAGTTCTACTGGTAATTCTAAGAGTGCTTCTCCCAGATTGTGTTTTTCCCCGCTCCCTGTGCTTTTGCTTCCCAGTTGCAGCTGCTCAAAGCTTTGGACCAAAGTCAGTGACACTGATTGCAGCTACTTTGCAGCTCACTGACTTCCAGCTGCAGGGGAGAAGGGGGAGGCAGAGAGGCCCCTGGTCCTGTCAGCAACCCTGCTGGGAGGCACAGGATGAGGCAGAGGCTACCTCTTGGCCTGTGTGGCTGCTCCTTGCCTGAGCCCTGCTCCTGCATCCCCTGGAGCATACTCCTTGTCCCCCTGCAAGTGGAGATAGGGTATAGAGTCCAGCCCTCTCCTCATCAGCCCACACTCCTCCAGAGGGGACTGGAATGAACAGTGGCATGCCTGTCTCCCATGAAGGAAAAGCCTTGCTGCCAGTCTTCTTTTGTTCCCAGGAGGACATGGTGTTGCCATGCAGTGTGGGGAGGTACAGCCTACCCTGTCCCTCTCCACCTGCATTGCTGTGCTGGGAAGCTGTAGGTCCCCCTGGCCTGTCTGGAGATTTGCTCCAGCTGTGGTGGGTGGGACCCAGGTGACCCAGATTGGCTGCAATTGTTGCCCAGAGGAGAGGGAAATATGTTGCTCCAGGATATGAAATTGGATGAAGTTGAGCTGATCCTGGGCACGGTGTGGGAAATCCTGTGGATGAGCAACTGCATGTTGGGATGGGATTGAGATGCTGTTGCATGGGTCATGCCCACCTTGCCTTGAGAGGCAACAGGTAGGAGACTTTGGCCTCTGAGGAAGGTCCCAGGCAGTGTCTGGGGCTGGGGAATGCTGACTGCCCTCCAGGGTTTGTTTACCAGCTGTCTGTGTCAGCAGTGACAGCCCAGTGACCAGAAAAATCCTGAAACTGTACACTGATGGCTCTGGTCTGATAATAGGCATGGGCCCCATCACCCACTCTGGAGCCATCAATACTGCCTGCTGCACTTTCTCTGCCCCATTTGCCTCCCTGTGCTCTCCCTGCCCCATCTGTGCCAGTTCCCTGCCTGTGACTGTCTCTGCCCAGGATGTGCTGGTGGTGTCCTGGGGATGGTTTATGCTGGGAAGTGTTGTACTGCCACGGTGATGGGCTAGGTATGGAGTGTCTCCAGAGGAGATCAGAAAAATGCTTCACCGCTGGGGAAGGGTTCAGTGGGAGCATCTTGCAATGAGACCCCATCTGCCCCGGGGGACTGCAGAGGCCAGGGGCATGACGAGAGGGAACTCCAGTCTTGGTGAGTTCCCAAACTCAGCTGGATGATGCCTTGAGAAGCCCATCCTCCATTTGGAGCTGGCCCTCCTCTGAGCAAGAGATTGAACAGGAGTGCTAATTGTCTGCAACCCCTCACTCTGTACCCTTGGCACTGTCCTCCCTTGGATCCCACTGCAGCCTTGGTGCGTGGCACGAGCTGCTGTCTGGCAGCAGTGACGGAGTATCTCCCATGGGTGTGCTGTGCTCCAGGGGCGATCGATGTTGGAGCCAGTGTTGTTTACCAGATGGTTAATCACTGTCACCCCACTGCTGCCCTGTGCCACCATGCCTGTCCCCAGCCCAAACATTTCCTGGCAGAGCCATTTGGGCACTGCTGAGTTGCCTAGGGGGCTCCCAGCCCCTTGCTGAAAGCCTGCTTTGGCCAAGTGCTTGGGAGAGGGCCGGTGAAGAGAAACACTATTGATTTTTGCTCCTGAAGTGCAGCATCAATAATTCAGTGTGGAGCAATTGGTCCCACCTGGGAGGAGGGGTGGGTAGGAGGCAAAAGGCAGGAGAGCTGCCTCCGTAGCCTGGCCTCAGATGAATATTAGATGAAGCTGCAGATTGCTATCGGCAGGATAACTGGTGCCTGTCCCTAGCTGTCTCTGCTTTGGCGAGGTCAGGGTCTGTTCATGGGGCAGGCAGGATTGGGAGTGTTGTGGAGAGCCCCTGACATAGGGTGTGCTGGCCCCTACCTTCCCTGGGGAGCTGCTGCTGTTGCCCCAGAGCTGAGGATGCAGAGGGGGAAGTGGGGTTGGGAAGGGCGGGGAAAAATAGGAGAGAGCACCAGCCTGCCTTGGTGCCACTGGCACCCCAAAGTGTACCAGGGAGGAGGGTGGTGGCAGTGAGCAGCATGACCAACTCCTGGTGCCTGGCTTAGGGCAAGAGTCCCAATGGAGAGGGGAGAAAATGAGCACAGACACAGTGCTGGCAAGAGTGAAATCCTGTGCCAAGCCCTGGTTTCCTCCTGTTTTCCAGAAACCCCTTTGGCAGAAATGTGGCATCTTGGCTGCAGGAAGGACCAGCCCTTTGGGGCACAGTGCCAGGGGTCCCTGGGCTCAGGGCATTACCCAGCCTAGTGGGCTTTACAGACCTGAGAGGTCAAGGTGAGCTAGCTGCAAGTGTGGTAGATATCAAAGCATCAAAGTCCAGCCTGGGATAGCTGTGGGTGCTCCAGGCTGAAGTTTGGGGTTCCCTGGGCTAGGGTCCACAAGGGATTTCCCTGTGCACAAGTGGCTATAACCCTTGCATTTCCTTTTCCAAGATCTGTGAGGTTTTTTCATCTGGCTATAGGGCTAGGCAGGATCTGGTGGCTGAATCGGGAGAGAGCTGCTTGTTCATGGTGAGGGCTTACAAAGCAGGGCTGGGAAGGGCAGAGGTGTATAGTAACCATGGCCAGGCTCCGGGTTTGGATCCTAACATAGCTTTACACTCTGAAGCATGCTGTAGCTTGGTCACATTGTGGCAGCAGTGGAGTCTTGGAGAAAAAAGTCTCCTGAGGACCCTACATTCCCCTCTGTGGAGCATCTCCCATGTGCTCTGCAGCCAGGGACATCAGCCCTAGTCCATGCCGTGGACACAGGATGGGCTGTACTGCCTCACCCTGCCTGGAAAGAGTGAGACTAGGGTAGAAGGGCACTTGGCCCTGGGTACCCCTGGCTGTGACCTCCATGGCTGGGTTCAGAGCAGGGTTGCTCTCCCAGTACCAAGCTCCTCAGGGAGTGCAGTGACCATGGCATGCACTCTACCGACTCTGCCAAGGTGAGGTGTCCCATGTCAGCCCATCCAGGTGTAATTAGCTTGTTGAATCTCTTCTCCCTTCAGCCTTATGTTAATTCCTTTTTACATTTCTTCCCTCCCAATTCCATCTGGCCTGGCTTGTGCTTTCTGTTGCTGATATGACTGGAGAGGGGAGGAAGGGGTCCTGGCTGGACATGGAACAGGGACCCCACTCTGCTGGCATCCTGCCCCAGAGATGGGCTCTGAGCCAGCAGATGGAGGGACAGGGAGATCACTCTGCCATGGAGAGGTGAGAAAATTGCAGGCTGGAGAAAGAGCAATAAAGCTAGAGAGCAAGGGAGTCTGTTGGGACACCACTTCTCTTCAGCCCTGCTCTGCTGGTAAAGGATGAAATCTCTGAGTCCCAGGGGAGAGGCTGGCTTGGAGTTGGCATGGGGCTTTCTAGCACAGGATTGTGTTGGACTGCAGGATGCTGTGAGAGCTCAATGGGGTCTCCTTCGCCTCTCTTCTGTGAAAGGCAGGATTAGACCCCAGAACTGAGCTCAAGTGGGAATAGAGGTGCCCTGACCCGGGCTCTATGGAACTGTGGTCCCTGGAGTGCAGGCATCAGGAGGTCCTACACGCTATCTGTGCTTGGCTGCAGCGTGCAGGCTTCACTCAGCAGCTTTGCTGCTCCCAGCTCCTTCAGCTCTGCTGGCTCTGGGTGTAACAGGCCAAGACTGTCCCTGTCCCACCCCCATGACAGGGCCTCTCTGTCCCTTCCCTGGGAGATGCCACCTCTGATTTCATTCCTCTAATGGATGGCTGTCTGGCCCCAGCAGTTGCTGCAGGCACTTCAGTCCTGGTTACACTTGGCTCTGTCATTGCTGACTGATGAGGGTCATTTGCAAAGCTGCTGCTGGAAGGATCCATCCTGATGCCACCCTGGGGTGACTAGGGGAGCTTGCTGACGGTGATGCTCTGGAAGGGGATGGAGGCTCTTCTACCGCAAAGAGCATGTTCTGGGAGCTGCTCATTCCTTCCTTCTGTTCCTCTGGACCTGTCTTGCCCCTTCCTCAGTCTTGTCCCTATCCTGCTTCCCAGCCAGGCTATCTGAAAAGGCAGCTCACCCAGCTACCTTCTGCCACCTAAGCTGTACTCCTAGGGCAGGGTGCTGGGACAGATTATTCCCAGGGTACCAACTCCTGCTCACCTCCCGTCTGACCTAGTGTTGCCCCTTGGAGCCAAGCAGGGGGTGTGGGAACTGCATGACCCACCCCATGGCTGCTGGTGCTCTGCTCCCATCGTGCGATTGTGCAGAGCCCAGGCACTGAGCTAAGAATATTGAGCGGGGACTCACTGCTCTAGGATGCACATCTTCCACCGATTGTGATGACGTGTCTATTGATGAGTTACTGAAAGTGAGGGGGGAGTTTTGGCACTGCCTGTTGGTTTGTGGTTTTTTTTTTGGTAGGGTCTTTTCTAGCAGGAGAGTGCTGTTGGAGGGGTGAGGTGGTCTCTCCAGCCAGCTGTCACTGGGAGGGTGCTGGTGGCTGTGTCTCTGTGGTGTGGACAGGGACATGGTTATCCTGCTTTCTGTCTGGGGAGAACACAGAACAGTCTAGGCTGGGTTCTCCCTGTGAAGGAGGGTGTCAGCCCCCAGCATGGCAGCACTGGCTGGACCCAGCACCCAAGGATACATCAGCTGCTGGTGGCTCAATACAGAGTGGTCCACAGCCATCCCAGTCATGGGCACTGCAGGATTCAGAGATCCTCCCACTGTGGGCCCCTTCAGAGCCAGTGTCCAGTAACCTCTGGGAAATCCCTTTCCTTTTTGGTGCTGCCAAAAGATGGCAGCTCAGTTTGTGAGTGCATGTATTTTAAAGTTGCTGGAGTGTGGAGTGATGTACAGGAAGTGACAAGCCACTTAATCTGGCAGACCTCTTGCTGCAGATAAAACCCTGCCAGACCTGTCTGTTGGCTTGTTTTTTTCCAGCCACTCTCGTAGAGGGGTGGAGGGCAGAGCTGTCACTGGCAGGGATAGGGCTTTTTGCTGCAGATGTCCCATGTGCCCCACAGGGCAGCACATAGGTGGGCTCTACTCCACATCCTTGGACAGAGGTGTTTCCCAGCAAGGAGGAGTCCAGGGAACCCCCAGACTAACCTGCAATTTGGACGCTGGCGACAGAAAGGGGATGATCTGTTCTCCCTAGCAGAGCCCTTGGGCACACCAAAGCCAGGACAGCAAAACTTCAGCCCCGGTCACCCCTTTCCTGTCAAGCTGCATGTGTCGAACGTGCTCCCTCCCCTATCCTGAGGGCCCTGGAATCAGGCCCTCTTTGGTTTCCTCAAGAAAACACCCATGTTCTTTTTTTTTCTTTTTCCTTCTTTTAAACAAACTAAAGTGTAACTTGCACCCGACCTGACCTACTGCACGTGCCTATACCTGCTGCCCCTGTGAGTCCAACCACAGTTTACTCTCTGTTGCATTTCTCTTGCTGTGTGGTTTCCTTCCCACCCTACTCCTTCCCCTGGTCCATCACCCTGGCGTTGAGTGTTGCTCTGCCGGCCCCATCCCTTCCCCATGGGAAAGGGGCTGCTCCTGCCTCCCAGGTGTGTTCCCACAGCTTGGCTCTGCTGGAGGGCCATGGCTCTAGAGCATCCTTGGAAGTCTGAAAGGTGCAATTTCCCTTTTCCTCTGCAAATTAAAGCCCTGGAAAAGTAGCTGGGCCAAAATAATGTTTATGTACAACTGATGCCCACTTCTAGGAATAAAAAAGCCTTTTTCCTCACCTGCCTGCAAACCTCGGAGCAGACAGGAGCCAGGTTGTACTGTCCTACCAGTGCCAAGATCCTTGCCCTTACCTTTGCCTTTTTCACCCAATGACAAATGCCAAGGTGTGCAGATGTGCATCCTGATGTGTTTGTACATCACTGGCACCCTGCTGTAGAAGGCAGCACAGACAGGTTTCCCCTCTGTGAGTGGATTTGTGTGATGTTTTGCTGGGACAATGAACTCCTGGAGCTGTTCTTATTGGTCCAGAGTGATGGAGCTGCCTACCCCTGCCTGCTGCCTTGGCGTAAGCTTAAAAGGGTCCCAGGTCCTGCCTGTGGCCACCTAGGGACTAACCTCCCTAGCATGTCCTTATCCAGGAGCTGGGTACCATGCAGCACCATTTCCCCACCACCTGGGCTTCAACTCAGCCCCACAAGGCTGAGAAAGGTGCTGGAGAATCCCTGTCTGCTAGCTCCCTAGAGAAACAACCCCAAAACCAGGGCTCAGGTGTTATGATCTGCTGCTTGCAGATGTCCAGGGCGTTTGGAGCAAATGTGGTGTCAGGGGAGCCCCGAAGGGACTTTGCACCTTTCGTCCCATTGGTGCCCCTCACTGCTATCTGCCCTCCCTTCGAGGGCTAGAGCCCAGCACGGCCTTCATCCTCTCCTTTTTGTCTCTTGCCTGCCTGGGCTGTTAGTCCTGTGCTGAGTTTGCTGGCTTGAGGCTCTTCGGGGTCCTGTGGGAAGGGAGGGAGTGTGTCTGTGGCCATGAGGCAGAGCCAGATGGGAGAGATGGGGCTGAGCAAAGCAATTGGGGTCTGCATGAGGGAATAGGGGGTGGCAGGAGGGTCTCTGCAGTGAGAGGACCTGCTATTAATGCAGGGCCACTTGGAAGTGATGGCCTTGAGGCAGGCTGATGTGGGAATCCCCTCACCCTGTCCCATAGCCTGGCCAAGGCAAAGTCCTGAGCCCCATTCCCCTTCTGGCTGTCTCAAAGCAGGTCCCCAGGCTTAGATCCCAGGGCCATGCTGGGGTGGGGGTGCATGCTGCAGTCCGGGCTGCATGGCTGGGTTCGGCACATGCTTCAGGTGCAGCTGTCACGTACCAGCAGGATCAAACCCAGCCCCAGGCTGCAACATCCTGGCTCAGCTGGAGGCTCTTTCTGGGGCTTCATCCTGCCCTTCCTCCCTGCACAGCCTAGCATGGAGGGTCCCCAGGGAGCAGGTTTTGGCCTCGAGACTGAAGCGCAGAGTCTAGCTCTGCCATCTCCTAGGTGTCTGGGCTGCTGGCTGTCTCCAGCGCACCCAGCATGCTCCAACAGCAGAGTGCAGATGTGCTGGGTGTCAGTAGCCCCTCAGGGTTACCCCTTTGCCATCCCCATCCTTCCTAAAGAGGGAAACTCCAGTGCCAGGTGTGTCCTGGGATGAAGCTGAAAGGCTGAGCAGAGCCTGAGCTAGGCTTTACCTTCCTGTTCCTCTGGCCTCATGCTGCATGTGCTGCTTCTGGCCCTGTTCACGCCATGCCAGGTGCCCAACCTTGCTGCCCAGCGGGTCCAGGGGCTGCTGCTCTGTTAACTCTTCTGCTTGGTGACTCCTTCTTTCTTCCAGGCAACCCGCCAGGCCAAACTAAAAAAGCGCTGAAGCAGCGATTCCTCAAACTGCTGCCCTGCTGCCGACCCAAATCCATCCCCTCGCTCAGCGAAAGCAAGTGCTTCTTCTTGCCTTTGTGTGTGTGTGTCCCCGGCGGTGCTGCTGCCTGCCCTCCACCCTGGCCCTGCCCGCGGGATAGGGATGCCTGCCCTGGGTTTGGGGCTCTCAGGATCAGTCCTACCCCATCAGAAGGGTCCAATACAACGGGCTCTGCACCCAACTCTGTACTCACCTGCTTCCAGGCTGGTTTTGACCCTCTCCAGCTTCCTGGAGTGGCTCTCACAGGATGCACAGTGGCAAGAACTGCTTTGGAGCTGACTCAGGGCAGGGGGACCCTCCTGGCTCTGGTTTAAAGGCTGTGGGGTTGTTGCTTGAAGCTCTGTGTTGCTTTGGAGATGGAGGTGTGATGGGAGGGGGTGAAAGGGGCTGAGCAGGGAGTGATCTCAGAGCTGCCCAGAGCCACCTACCCACCCCTGCACTGGGTGTGATTGGCCCCTCAGTGAGTCCAAGCCCATGGCTGGGGTCTCTCCCTGCCCCACCGTGCAAGCTGATCCCCCTGGGAGAATAGGTGAGTACAGAGGGGAAGGGGCTGATCCACCCCATGGAAGGGGGTACCTGCTGTGGGATCATAGCTCCCTTGGGGCTGCAGTGGGGTCTGAGGGTGCTGACTGCTGTGAGCAGGAGTCGTGCAGCTTGCCAGGTGTTGGGGAGAAGCCAGTGATGAAGAGGAGGCACAGCAGGCAGGATGTGGTCTAGACAAGGCTGGGGAGACATTTAGAGCTCGGGATTCTGGGGAACAGCTCTCCTGCTGGATGTGAGCTCTGGTGAAACACAGATGGGCGGAATGTCTGGGGTTTCAGCTACATAGGGCAGGTGCCTGTGCTGGGGGTAGAAGAAAGGCAGGCAAGGGGGGTTTCAACAGTGAGGGGGTTTCACACTCCCTTTCTGCCCAGCCTGGGCTGTACCAGAGGCTGAATGGGCTGTTGCTCAGTGTCAGCTGCTGTCTGCCCCCACGATGTCTCGGAGTGTCCCCTGCTGACATAGACCCATCTCTGGCTGAGCAGGGCCACCCAAAAATGTGTCACCTTGGGCAGGAGTGAGAGGACAGGGTGTGCTGCACAAGATGTCTCTCCTGCCCTCTGGCATGGCAGGACAGGGCAGGATGGTGCTGGCCTCAGCTGCCCTTTCTTCCCCTGGGTTCCTTGCAGACAGCGTTGAGGATGAATTTGAGCTCTCCACCGTCTGCCACCGTCCTGAGGGGCTGGAGCAGCTCCAGGAGCAGACCAAGTTCACCCGCAAAGAGCTTCAGGTTCTGTACCGAGGCTTTAAGAACGTGAGTACTCCTTGACCAGCTTTGCTAGCCCCCACTCCTCTGCCACATCCGCATCAGGGGGTGCTTTGCATCTGTCAGTGCCCAGTGTTTGCAAAGGCTTTTGGGACCTTGAAGTTGAAGTTTGTATCAGGCTATGGCCTAATCCCACCTCCAGAGAGCTCAGTGGGGAGGCCTGATCCTGTGCTCCATCCCTTGGGTGCAGAGCCCCCTCTCTGGGTGCCTGGGATGCAGAGCCCCTCCAGCAAGGAGTACAGCCCACAAAATCAGGGAGATGCTCCAAGCAGGCTTATCAACCAACCCACCAGGTAGCACAGGGCTAGGGGAGTAAGGCAAGGGAGCCATAGGGATTTAGAGGGGAGCGCTCAGTCCCTTTCTGCAATACGGAGGTGATAGCATGGCTTGTCCTGGCAGGAGTGCCCGAGTGGCATTGTCAATGAAGAAAACTTCAAGCAGATCTATTCACAGTTCTTCCCACAGGGAGGTGAGTACCCATCCCTGTCTTCTTCCCCATGCCCTTCAAGAATGCCTCCATGGGGCAGGGGGTCACACAGCACTCTTTCACACTGTCTGCTTCTCCCCAGACTCCAGCACATATGCCACCTTCCTCTTCAATGCCTTTGACACTGACCACGATGGCTCTGTCAGCTTCGAGGTGAGCTGTGGCTGAGAGGGAGATGGCAGCAGGGCAGGGAGGGCATGTCCCCTCAGGTACTGAGGTCTGGGCTGAGCGGCGTTGCTGTTGCAGATGGATGGAGAGCTTTGCAGGGACTGGAAAACTTTATTAAATTCCCAGAGGCAGTGGAAAAACAGTGAAAAGCAACAAAAAAAGGGGCTTTCTGTGTTCTCTCGCTAGTGTCTTGAAGGTACCCAGACTGACAGGCACAGGCATGGCTAGGTCTTGTTCAGGCTTTGGCTGAACAGCAGGTCTGGATGCACATTGTCCTCTTAGGTGCTGTGACCCAAGGGACTAGTCCAGGACATTTCTGGGGACAAGTGATCTATTTTGCCCAGGCTCTTTCTGATACTCAACGTTTCCCTTTTCAGACCAGTCCCAGGGCACATCTGCTTTGGGGCTGAGTTCCCCTTCTGTGGGAGGGGCCAAGAGGGCTGTGCCCTCTGTGTCCATGAGACCTTTTGTGGCTGTAACTCCCATCTGCCTGCCTTGTTCATCCTTCCAGGACTTTGTTTCTGGGCTGTCCATCATCCTGCGGGGCACCATTGATGATCGCCTGAACTGGGCCTTCAACCTCTATGACCTGAACAAAGACGGCTGCATCACCAGAGAGGTGGGATTGGGGGGGTCCAAGCTGCTCCCCAGGGCCAGCACAGGTGTGTGCCTGGCAGGGACAAAGGCAGGACTCAGGGGCTTTGGTTGACCTCTGGAGGAGAGCTAGGGAGGTTAATATTTACTGAGCCCAGCTTTGCAAACAGGTTCCTCCTAGCCTCCTGGCCTTGGTGTGTCTCTGGGGTGCAGGGTGCATGAGGGAATGTTCTGCTTTGGAGCTCCATCACACATTCAGGCACACACCTGGCCCCACGCTATGACAGAGCTAAGCACCCCACAGGTCCTTCAGGAGCATCACAAAAAAGCTACAGGTTGGGGACCAGGCAGAGTCAGAGCCCTGTGTTGAACCCTGCTCCGCTTCCCTCCAGGAAATGCTGGACATCATGAAATCCATCTATGACATGATGGGCAAATACACCTACCCGGCCATGCGGGAGGAAGCACCCCGGGAGCACGTGGAGAACTTCTTCCAGGTGAGTTGAACACATCCTGGGGAAGCAGAGCTCCAGCATAGAGCCAGTGGCTGCCCAAAACCTGGCACAGTGCAGGAGAAAACCCCTCACACTGGAGATGAAGCAAGAGTGTACTGGAGCCTATGAGGTAAAAGGCCATCCTGGTGCTGCCAGGTGCATGAGGGTGGCTAGGGCAGGGGTGCACTGTGGCCAGTCTCTGTGGGACTCGATGCTGAGCTTTCTCTGGGACTGTCCCTGCCATGACCCCTATGCTGCACTTGTCTGCAGAAAATGGACAGAAACAAGGATGGCGTAGTGACAATCGAAGAGTTCCTGGAGTCCTGCCAGAAGGTAAAGCCACCAGCAGCTCTGCTTTGGGGCTGGGCTCCCTCCCTGTCCCTTGGGGACTTTATCCCCTCATTGCCCTCCTGGCAGAGAGGGTGTGTCAAGGCAGGGCTCTCAGGGGCAAGGCTAGGGCCTTGCTGGGTCAGAGCTGCCTTAAGGGCAAGGCCAGGTTTGGGGGGAGATGCTCAGATTGGTGTTCCATGCCAAACCCACCTGCTTCCCACCTCCTCTCCACAGGATGAGAACATCATGCGGTCCATGCAGCTCTTTGACAATGTGATTTAGCTCCCGGACCTGCCTCCAACCAAGCTCTCCTGCCACTGGGCCCAGAACCTGCTTCTCTGTTGACTTTTCCTTTGAGTCCCCCCTCCACTGGCTGCACAGACACCCCTGTGGGAAGGGGCCTCACTTCCCAGAGACATAGTCAGTGCTGGGATCTTCCCTTCCACCTGGGCCGGCTTTGCTTTCCTCGGGGGATCCCAAGCAGGTGCTCCTAGACATCAGAGCGTGGGCATGGCTGTCACGGGGTGAGCGTTTGGCCTGGCTAGACCTCCCTGCACCTGTTCCTGGTGGGGAAGCTGCAGCCTTGGGCTGCAATAAAGGCTTGCCCTGTGCACACGCCCCGTGCAGCCACAGCTCCCCCACTCCTGACCCTCCCCAGCCCCAGGAGCCCCCAGCACTGGCTCCAGCCTAAACCCTCCAGCAATGCTGAATAGAAACCAATAAAGTCTTGCAATGGGTGCCAGTGCCTTGGCTTCCTCCCCTGCCCTGGCCATGTCCTGCTGCAGGGAGCATGTCTGGCAAGTCAGCCATGAGCCACTGGCCACCCTCCTTGCCCAGTACCTGGGCTGGTGGGTGGGCAGAGGGACTGTGCCTGGAGAAGGCAGCCGCATGGGCACTCGGGGTCTATAGCTGCATGAGCTGTGGGAAGCAGTCCCTGATCCCTGGGGCCTGGTTAGACCTAGAAATCTCATCCTGACATGGGGAGAAGGGAGACTAGAGCAACCATGAGGTGCTTTCTTGTGGCACTGGTTCCCTAGGATGGAAGATGCAGGGCTAGAAGACCTGCAACTACAGCCCCTGTCCCTTGAGTTTGGGCTGCTGGCACACAGGGGACCTCAGGAACCCACTTTGAGGCTCCAGAAGAGAGATGCTCTTCCCATGCCTCCTTGAAGACATGGCAGCCAGGGCGTGGGGACACATGGAGGAGTGCTGAGCTCTGGCAGCCACCCTGGCCTTTGGGCCTCACAGCCACACTCCTGCCATTGTTTCCCAATGACTGTTCCCTACTCATATGCCCGTGCCTGTCCCAGCCCACCCACTGCCGGGGTCTAGGGTGTGAGCAATGGGGCAGAGAGGTGTCCCCACAGGCATAGCTCTATCCTGGGGACATGGCTGAGCTGGCAGCTCCTTGGGGAGAAAGTCGATGCTGGGGCTGGCCAGGAGTCATTGCTGTGCTGCTGGCAGGCTGGAAGGTCATATTGGGCCAGGGCAGGCTTAGTCCCTTCTCCTGGCACGGCCATGTGAGAACCTGTCTGGGGACCCTGGGGATGGACACAGCACCCTGAGGCTCCCCACATCTTTGTCACCACCAGTTCCTTGGAGCTGGGTGTGTACAGGCAGGCCTATCCTGCCCACATGCCCCTCTGAGTTGTAGCTGGGATCAGTGTTGCCCATGAGCTAATGACCCCATGCCAGCACCAGAAGCCCCTTTGTGCAATGCTTGTGGGAGTGTACCCAGCCCCAGCAGCCCCCAGCTCTGCTGCTCCAGCTCTGCGTTCTTAGCAGCCCGGGGCAGTTGGGGCTGGCCTGAGCTGCAGTGTCTGGGATCAGTGGGGAAGGGGTAAGCAAGGTAAGCCAATGCTGGGCTGGGCCCCAGACCCAGGCTGACCTCCTGGTGTCAGAACCGTTAAGAACCACTCCCCAGGGCTCTGAGCCAAAGCTATGGGGCTGCTCCCCAGCAGAACCATCCCTGGTACAGCCCTTGCAGACATGATGTGTTTTTTATGTTCATTTAACATGAAGCTCTTCATCTCACAGTCCTGTTCCTGGGTTTGCCATGGGGCTGAGCTCCCACCGGCAGTCTCCCAAGGGTGGGAAGGCAGTTATCCTGAGCGTTATGCCTCCTGTCTCCTTCTCCCCATCCTCCCTTCTCCCAGGCTCTCTGGAATACCCCCCATCCCCTGCCACATGGAGCAGATGCCACCTCCTCCCTCACAATTCAGGTCGCATGGCGTGACCCCCATCCGGGGGGATGATGACCCACAACCCGCTTGACATCTCCAGTCTGTATATTTTGTATTATAACAATAATATGAGTTAAACAAAAAACAAACCAACAAACAAAAAAACCCCAAACCAATAAAATCTAACCACAATCGCTATGCACACCACCGTTATGTCTTTGCATCTGTCAGCTGTCTGGGGGCAGAAATAGGGGCTGAGGGTTTCTGCAGAGGTTTGGCAGCCTTTTTGGGGTGCTGCAGCTGTAGGGTGCCCTGCATGGGTGCTCTGGGAGGTTGCATGGGGAACAGGATGGTTGCTGAGCTGGCTAGATTGTCTGGGATCCTGGATGACCTGGCAATGCCATCGGTGGCCCTGTAAATAGTCTTTCCCATGCTATGAAGTAGTAGGCTTCAGGCTAACAGGTTTTACACCAAGTGTGTCAGGTCTCAGGAGTGAAGTTGTCAGGTGTGTTTTCAGCTTGTGGTGAGATGGTATGGGTGAACCTGAGCTTTGGATCAGGTGGCCCTTGTTGGGATGTGGCATTTAAGGCTGAGCAAACAGTAAGATGGTTAGGTACCACCTTGAAGAGGTAGGTATAAGTTGGAAGGGGCTTTTTCTTAGGGACATGAACTGATGGCCAGTCACTAGTCCTTGGAAAGGTGTAGCCTTGAGAACAGGCGAAAATGGCTTGAAGTAAAACAAGGAGGGGAAAAGAAGCAGGTAAGTAAGAAAACAGTGTAACAACAGGATAATGGACCTGATGTGGGACAGTGACACTCTCCAGCGTTATGCAGTCTGAGGTCCAGGATCTGAAAGCTCAATGAAAAAGCTGTCTGGAGACCCAAACATCTTAAAAGGATGGGCTTTGGCTGTGGTGGGAGTTATCATCGTGGGACTGAGAAAGCTGTGAGGCTGCTATTTCCAAAGCCTCTGACTCCTCAGGGACCTTTTTGACCTGTTGGCAATTGCCCACGTCTATGTATGGCAGTATGAATGGGCCCAAGTGTGTTTTCCCCATTCACCCTTCCCAGTATATCCTATCCCCTCTGTGAGCTCTGTTTGGCTGGTTGCTATTTTGGGCAATGCCATCTGCAGTCTTGACATGCCCTCTCGTGGCACGAGGATGCTGTGAGCCACCAGTGTGATCCCTTGGATCCCTCTCCTCAGGATAAAGAGCAGGAAAGGGACTGGGGTGACAAGGGGATAAAGGGTGTTCTGGGGCTCACTCAGCTTTCAAGTGCTGCTGTAGTCTTTTCACACCAAAAGGGAAGCTATGGGGCAGGGACAGTAGCTGGTCCTCTGGAAGGAAAAAAAACAACTCTGTTTAGCTCCCCTCCTGGCACAGGCCCTTGGGAAAGGGGCTGAGGGCAGGGAGGACTGAATCAGGCCCTCCTGGTGTTTCATCAGCTTGTTATAAAAAGCTGCTGTGTAAGGCAGGGCTTGGGATCTGGAGTCTTGTGTTAGGATGTGTCATTTAAGGGTGAGTAAGAGCAAAGTTATTGTGTGTGTGTGTGTGCTGAAAACAGAGCTAAGAGCTGATGGGCCCTTGGAAAGGGGCAGCCTTGTGTTCTTTCAAGTCATCTTTTTTCCCCAGCTTTTGGAGGAAAAAAGAATAGTAGTTATGTGGAAAAACAGCTGAGCAATTGGATGAGGCAGCTGAAGCAGCCTGGGGCAGTGATTCACTCCAGCATCCTGAATAGTGCCTGGAAACACAAACATCTTGTAAAAGAATGAGATCCCAACACTGGGGAAACTATGGCAGGATCCGTTTGGCATGATCAAAGCTGTGAGCATAATGCATACTGTAGGGTCCTTTCTGACCTAGCAGCCAACTGCCCTGCTCTGCATATGGTGGTATGAGAGTACTGTGTGTTTTCCAACCAAATTCCATGTTTCTCCTCTCTAACCCTTCTGTAAAGTCATGTGCATAGGAATACAATTTAGCTAGTTATTAATTAGGGTAGCAGTAAAATTGCTATTTTTGCTCTTTGAAAGCTTTAGATTGGATATGGTGGTAACTAGAGATGTTCTTTGGCCAGGGTCTTTGCAGCAGTTTCCTGAGCAGTTTCCAGCGCAGGGCCACCAAGATCATGAAAGGAGTGGAGCATCTGCCCTATGAGGACAGGCTGAGAGAGCTGGGTCCCTTCAGCCTGGAGGAGACTGAGAGGGGACCTCATTAATGTTTATAAATATGTTAAGGGAAAGTGTTGAGAGGAGGGAAGCCAGGCTCTTCTCAATGTCATCCAATGTTAGGACAAGAGGGAATGGGGGCAAGTTGGACCACAGGAGGTTTAGTATTAACACGAGGAGGAACTTCTTTACAGTAAGGGTGAGAGAGCACTGGAACAGGCTGCCCAGGAGGGCTGTGGAGTCTCCTTCTGTGGAGACATTCAAGAGCCACCTGGATGCATTCCCATGTGAGCTCGTCTAGGTGATCCTGCTCTGGCAGGGGGGTTGACTAGATGATCTTTCTAGGCCCCTTCCAACCCCTGACATACTGTGATACTGTGGTACAGATGGAGCCAGAAATACAGCCTGGTTTCTTCTCATGCCAAAATACCAATAGTGAAAATAAGCTTTAAAGAGCAAGGAACACTTCAAAAATGCAAGGGAGGGCTTAGGGAAGCTGAGTGAAATGAGCAGGGTTGAAGAGTATCCAAATCAACAGGGGATTGTTTTGAATAATTTTCATTCATCTTCAGTTTTGGCTGAAACATAACCGTCACAATGCCTGCAGGCCTTCTCCGGCCCTTCCTTACAAGCTGGGGTTTCCAGCTTTTTGCTCACTGTTTTTCTATTGGCTGGTATCAGCTGTGGCATCCCCAGCACTGGATGGCCTGGAAGGATTACCTCACCTGCCTCCCTCTATAGCCTTATGGGAGGTCATCTCAGGCCTGTGGTCTCTGACCCATGCTCTGGGGCCCTGTTGCTCCCAGCCCCACACGTTCCGATGCAGCTGAAGCTTCTCCCTGGAGAGATGCTGTCTGACCTCAGGCCCCTTCTCCGATTTACTGAGATGATCTCAGCTTCAAGGCCTGCTCTCAGGTATCTTCCTAGCCCCTTCCGAGAGCAGAAACATCTGCATACATAACACCAGCTGGGCTACGCTAGGAAGGAGGAAGCAGCTGTGGGGGCTTTTCCCCCTTGCGCCCCACTCTGCGGCAAGTAACCAGTGAGCCCTGCTTAGCTTGCGTGACGCCGCCACAAGTAGGTCATAGCTCTAGGGATCGGGAACGCTCCAGCACCAACTCGGCCCTGCGCAGGCACGTCCGCACTACCGCGCGCGCCACTTCAGCCCGCTGTCCTCCAGAGCGCACGCGCAGAGCAGAAGTAAACAATTTCCCGCCCATCTACCCTTCCCCCTCGGAGCCGCTTCCCTACACAAAACCCAGGGCGCATGCACGGTCCCCTCAACCCGCACCTGCGTGTTGGCCCACTGCTGCCTGTCCCCTTCCCCGGGGCCCCTTGCGCATGCGCTGAGGGCACATACCGGCTCTCCCTGCGCAGCCGCGGCCTCGCCCCTCCCCCTTGCCGGCCTCCCGCGCAGGCGTAGTGCTCTCCCTTCCGCCTTCCGCGCATGCGCCCTGAGCGGACTCTCCCCTCCGCCCGCCCGCTCCGTGAGGTAACTCCCTCTCCTTCAGTCTGTTGTTCCCGCTCGAGTGGTGCGGTCCCAGCAGCGCGGCGGAGGGGGTTGTTAGGCTGCGTCTTTCCTTCCCGCCAAGGTAGAAGCTTCTCCTGGTCCCCGCGGCTGTCCCTTTGCGCGTCTCCAAGTGAGGCGGCTGCGGGTAGAGCGGTGCGGACCGGTTGGGGCCGGTTCCCCGCGCAGGCGCAGGGCCCCGTAAACAGGAAGCAGCGGCGGCCCGGAGCGGCGGAGACAAAGGGGTTGTGGAGAGGGGAAAGGAGAGACTTGGGTTGGCTCGGCTCGGTCCGGCCCAGCGAGCGGGGGTCCTGGCGGCTGGCGGCAGGATGGTGCAGAAGGAGGGGCAGGCGGCTCTGGAGGAGCCCCAAGGAAGCCCCAACCCAGCCGGAGTGCCCGGTGCTCCCTTAGAGCCGCCAGGCGCTGCAGCGGGGCCGGTCCCGGGGGGCGAGGAAACCGACACCGAGACGGAAACCGCGCTGGACTCCCGCCGCTTCCTCTGCGGCGTCGTCGAAGGTAAGAGCTCCCGGAGGGAGTGTCTGATATTCCTGAGAGATGAGGTGGGGAGGGGGGGGCGGTATTTGAGGTTGTTGTTATCAGAGGGAGAGCGGTGAGGGGATGGGTCCCAGCTGGCGCTGCTGTTCCCCCATTCCTGTCCTGACCCACTGCGGCGCCCGGGGGAGCCCGCTTTGCGAGCAGTTTGTTGAGTGGTGCTTGGCCAGCGCTCCGCAGGGCTGGGGGGCGGGGAGGAGCCGCGGCTCCCGGGCGGGGCTGCTGCCCGCGGGGCCTCTGCTGGAAGTTGTTCGCTAGTGCCCTTTGATGGCAGCTGTTCTGCAGGGTGAGGGCAGGCCTTGCACCCCCGGCAGGCCGATGATTCCTCATGGAGGCTGAGGTCGTGCCGTGGCTCGCTTGCTAGTACGCGGCCAAAGGGGGAGGTAGAGGAGAGAGAGAGAAGAGATGCTGTGCGGTTGTCCCAGCTGTACGTGCTCTTCTTGGAGGCTCAGATTCAATTTCCTGGACAGGGAGTAGGTGATTTTGTAGACGTCTGTTCTGGAATTAATGTTAAACGCTCTCTGTTCAGACTCTAAAGTGTTGTAGCTTAACATTCTAATTGGAGTGTGGAACAATAAAGGCATTAACTGGGCCTAATGCACTTCACACAGTGACACAGTGCAGGAACCAAATGGTCTTTTCTTTTAAAAATATAAACAAAAGGTAATCTGCAAGCAATGCAGATATTGACTTTGATATCCATCTGTTAATCATTTAATTCTCCTCCAGGAGATTCATTAAAGGTACAGAAATAACAGCAGTCCATGGGAATTTAGAACAATTCTAAATCACCGAAGCCATTCCTCTTGCTGGCTTTCAACCATCTACCTTAACCAACCTATCAGAAAAGCAAATAAATTTGAAGAAAAAAAAAAAGGCAGTTTCAGAGGAATGTAAAAGGAGTCCTTTATTTCTGCATCTTCTGCAACGATTTAAGCCAGTTAATACTGCAACTATGCCAAGGACAAAATGCCTTTATTTTTATATCACGTACTAGGGTTATGGTCAGCATGGAGAGATGATTTTGCTTTGTGATAAGGCATAATTCTGTGAAGACAGACGCTAAATTGAAGGCTTTGGACACAGATAACAGTGAACAGTACACCTCAACCATGGATCACCAGTTCATCCAGGTTTATATCTGAACCACTGCACATACCATAATTGTTTTTCTTGTAATCTTAGTTGCATTGTTGATCTCCTCTGCATGTATTTTGGTGCAGATGTTCTTGACTGTACTGTGCATAAAAGAAAGCAAGAAAATGGCCTCTGCCCAGTGAAGTAGTCTAACACTAGTGAGGAAAGAAAGGTCCAACATTAATATGTGTACAGGGGGAAAAAAAGGAATAGGGGAGTGTTTAAATACAAACAAACAAACCCCAACAAACATCCTCTGTTGTGGTGAATGAGGTAAACAGTAGTGGGTGAAAACAGCTGTCTCTTTAGTGACTCAAGAGCATAGGGGTAAGAAAAAAAACAGGGATTAACATCAAAAGAGTAGATGTATACTTAGTGCAGTGTTTAACACAGACTGGAGGTGTGGTGAGATTAAAGCTGTGAGATGGAGAGTTTGGATCTTTTGTTAAAAAGGGAATTAGCCAAATACTGGATGTGCACTCTTAAAAACGTGAAGAGCTTATGGTGTATCAAATTCACTGTTTTGGGGACTTAAAAGATCTAAGAGAGAGCTATATGGAAAGCTTTGGTGCTCTGCCTCCAGGATATCACAGCTTTTTAGTGATGGAGAGTATGA
The DNA here is from genome assembly GCA_013396975.1 of Bucco capensis. NCBI lineage: Eukaryota > Metazoa > Chordata > Aves > Piciformes > Bucconidae > Bucco > Bucco capensis. The sequence continues at coordinate 40,333 of VWZO01019877.1, read as the reverse complement.
CCTGCAGCACAGTCCTGAGGGAGTAATACAAAATTGAGTCAAATTTTAGTCGGGCAGAGAGATCATACTCCCATTCCCTCTTGTCCTAACATTGGATGACACTGAGAAGAGCCTGGCCCCCTCCTCCCGACACTTTCCCTTAACATATTTATAAACATTAATGAGGTACCTTCTCAGTCTCCTCTTCTCCAGACTGAAGAGACCCAGCTCTCTCAGCCTGTCCTCATAGGGCAGATACTCCACTCCTTTCATGATCTTGGTGGCTTTGCGCTGGACTCTCTCCAGCGGCTCCCTATCCTTCTTGAGCCGGGGGGGGCCCAGAATTGGACACAGTATTCCAGGTGGGGCCTCACCAGGGCAGAGTAGAGGGGGAGAATAACCTCTCTGGATCTGCTGGCCACGCTCCTCTTAATGCATCCCAGGATGCCATTGGCCCTCTTGGCCACAAGGGCACATTGCTGGCTCATGGTCATCCTCCTATCCACCAGGACTCCTAGATCTTTTTCCCCAGGGCTGTTCTCCAACAGATCAGTTCCTAGCCTGTACTGATACATGGGATTGTTCCTTTCCAGATGCAGTACCTTACACTTACCCTTGTTAAATTGCATTAAGTTTCTCCCTGTCCATCTCTCTAGCCTGTCCAGGTCACACTGGATGGCAGCACAGCCTTCTGGGGTTCCAGCCACTCCTCCAAGCTTGGTATCATTTGTTGTCATCAGCTGGTGACATTAGTAATCTAAAAATGTGGTGACAGAGAAAAAAGTATCACTTTTGATTAGCATATTCTCTTCTGCATGTCTTCTTTAATTAGTCTTTGTTATCTGATTTTTCATGTTTGTTTTGTAGTAGGCCCCTGTCTGCTTTAGGCTAGTAGGTCTGAAATGGCTTAACAAGAAGACATAGGTGTATTCATTGGGTATTGCAGTATTTCATTCCTTTTGTGGGTGGTTGAGCTTCCTCAGGGCAGCGTTTGTCAGACCTAAGAAAGGCCAGTGAAAATGAGAAATCTGAATAAACAAATAGGTGAAATACCTCGCAGCTGCTCTCTTGTTTGTTCCTCTGCTTCACTATCCTCAGTTTGTTGCTTTGCTGTTTGTGAGGAGTAGCAGTTACTCTGCTTTGCCACGTTGTGGTGTCAGTCTAAGATCACTTAGTGAGAGGCTGATTCTTAGAACTTGAGCCTGCTTTAAGCTTTTTAAAAGAACAGTGTTCGCTTAACAGGTAACTGGAATACTTGTTAATATCTAGAAAGTGCTGAATTTTTCAATTGCATCAATTTTGAACTTTGAAAGATCATAGGAGGGTGTGTTTTGTTCTCTGTAAGATCAAATAGTTGCATCATATTTAAAATGGTGAATAGCTCCGGAAATGTTTTGTCTACCTTTTGAACTAGTGTTCTGCAGGGACTTGTGAGCTTTGTTTATTAGGAGCTTCGTTCACCACTGAGTGGCTGTACTGTTTGAAAATAAGAGTTTATTAAATTTCAGTGTTATTTTAGTCTCTGGTCTTTGCACAGCCTGCCAATCTGAAGCTTTGTTTTGAAGTGCCCACTTGTGGTTAAACTGTTTGCACATAGGTTGAAGGGAATGTACTTGAATAAGAGTGCATTGACGGTGCTTTTGAAACTAATATGCTTCTAGAATGCAAGGACTAGGTTTAAAACCAGAAGCAGCTACAATTTTACGGAATTCCATGACTTTGAATATACAGTATTTTAAAATCACTTATGTAGATGCTTTTGCATATGATTATTCAAAGACATAGTCCTAGCTTGTAAAGATGTGGGGAATTATAAAGCAAGATATCAACTGGCAAGTTAATTTTGACAAGGAGCTTATTAAACTGAATAAACTAAATGAAATCCTAAGCATTCTGTTGACTCACCTGTGTTTTTTGTTAGTTTGCACATCATCTACCTCAGTATGTATATACTCTGTGTGTGTATTTAACATTCTAATCTGTACCACTGATTAAGCATGTTTGAGCTGGTAAATATTTCCAAGTGTCGTCAATGTTCACAGTAAAATCAAGTCTACTTCGTAGGTGTCTGGAATGATAGTTTAATTAGGTTATTACTGTTCAGTCTGCTGTTATAATAATGCTTGACTTGACTTGTCAAGGATATATGCTCAGGAATGCAGTTTGGATTCTAGAAATTAATTGCCTCAGTGGCCAGAATCATAAGATCATAAGAAATGAAATGTTATAATTGCATTTTAAATTTAGGTAAGTTTAGGTTATTACACTTTCCTAGTGCTGTCTAACTAGAGATACTTTTTTTCTGCCCTGGGAGTGTTTTTGGTGAATATAGCAGAAGAAAAAGAAAACAGTAGGCTGTAATGTTTCATGGAGCAGGCATAATCTAACATCTAACTGGATAATTTTAATTTGCTTTCTGTAGGATTTTATGGAAGACCTTGGGTTATGGAGCAGAGGAAAGAACTTTTTAGAAGGCAAGTCATGATTCCTCATACTACAGCACATTCCATTGCAATATAATCTTCCACTTAAGCCTGATAAGAATTATTGTTCTAGCCTAGAGCAGCTTTTTGCCTAGTACTGGTATACTTTGGGGCTCATATTCACTTTTCCATCATGCCTAAACTGAATTTGCCCAGTATCAGTTGTACGTGAAGATATGAATTAACAACACAGTGTTTAATAAAGAAAAAAATGACATCAAGTAAAAGAATTAGATAAAATAAAAGGTAGACTTCCTAAATTTGTAGACTGTTCTCTCAGTGGAAGCTTATTTCCTATCTTTATAGACTTCAGAAGTGGGGACTAAATACATACCTGTACGCTCCAAAGGATGACTACAAGCACAGGATGTTCTGGCGAGAAATGTACTCTGTGGAGGAAGCAGGTAATTGTCTTTATTTCTCCTTTGTGTTTTCTGTAAATAGATGCTTGAATAAGTTGGTCATTGCTACATTTGCTTGCCTGTAGCCATTTCCAAAGGTGAGTGGAGACCTGTGCTTAATACTCTGCAGATGTATTTAGTGGAGCTTTAATACAAACATGGGTTTACTGCTTTTAACTGTAACTCTACAGATGATTTCTAAAACTTTGTGGCTTTGTCTTACAGGATTTCTTTTTTTCCAGGGAAAGGGTGCTCAGAGTTATTCCTCTGGCTCTTGAACATTTGGGCCATATTTTGAAGTAAAAATTATTTGCTTTAGAAAGAAAAAGGATTGATGAGCAAATAGCATGCCCCTTTGTGATTCATTGTTTGTCTCAGTGAAGAGATAAAAGCAGCTTCTGACTATTTAGTCAGAACATAAAAGACCCGTTTAAGCTAGTGTGAGGCTTTTTATCCACCTCTGCATTTATGTAATTAATCTACAGCGTTTTATTAGCTGTGGGGATTATAATTTTCCTTGGGTGAGGGGGTAAATGATATCCACTTGACAATAAATAATCCTTCTTGGAGGCCACCTCGAATCACTGCAGAATATAATTTAAAGGATACTGCAAGACAATTGCTAATAAGAACAAAGATAGTTAAATATTCTAAAACTGATTCTCTCTAATTCATTGTCTGGATGTTTAAATTTGAAGTTTGTTTCATAAAGCAACTCCTTCTGTACAGTGATGGTAAAAAAAGATTTTTCATATGCCCTGAGCTTCAGTCCTAGGAATAGTATGTGAATCAGTGCCATGCAGCATATTACTACATTGAGTTGTCTCTTAATATGTGTGATAAAAGCGGAAAAAGTGAGTAATAATTAACTGTTGGTGTGCCTACTGTAAAAACAAACTACATCCACATTTGTCTCACAACACTGAGATGAAGAGACTTCTAAAATCATTAAAACATTTTAATATGAAAATAACAATACAAGAGTAGCTGTTATATTCCTTTTGACATAATTTCTGAGAACTCTTCCGAATAACTTGGTGCTCTTTGCTGTGTTAAAGAAATTCCAGAAAATTAATTTTTTATTATAAATTTACTTACAATCATGCCTGAGATTTATTTTTTTAATTGTTGAATTCTTCTGAAGTATTTGACTTTGATTTCCAGAGCAGCTAATGACTCTAATATCAGCTGCACGAGAACATGAAATAGAATTCATCTATGCAATCTCTCCCGGACTTGACATTACTTTCTCCAATCCTAAGGAGGTATCCACATTGAAACGCAAGTTGGACCAGGTAAGTGTGTGACACAAACCTACCACAGTTTCAGGGCTACTTCAGTTCTCTGCTCAGTCGTGTAGCTTTTCACTGGCTTCTTCAATGTTTTAAGCACTAGCATTAGTTCGGATGCCTCTGAACAATTCCAATGGATGTGTTCAGGTTGCACTGCAGACGTGGCCAGTGGTTGTCTAGATTTAAAATAAAAGTCTCCATCTTTTATTGGATTCTGAAGGCTGTTCTTGGGAGCTTGTCTTCAGAGTATTTTAGGGCCTTTGAAGCCAAGATACATTGCTAAAGCAAGAAATCTTGCCCACAATAAACACCTTTGAAGTCAGACCTGACGTACACGTCTTTGTTTTCCTAATTGACTCCTCTCCTTTATTTCCTGTATGCTATTACAGAGTTAGCTTTTTTCCGTCTGTCTGTCCAGTAAGATCAGCTTTGGATTGTTAAAAATGGAACAGACTGCAGGTCTTTTGAGGTCTAATCTTTGAAAGAAGCAGAGCAGTGGGTCAGAGATAGGCATTAGTTGTGAATAAATACCAAAGTCTGTCTTGCCTCCTCCTACCTTCTCTCCCCCATTCCTGTAGCTTTTCTATTTACACGTTCTACAGTTTGATTTTAAAAAAGAAACAAAAAACATTTTATGAACTAAACCTTTTGCTCTTGTCTCTCGTATTAGGTTTCCCAGTTTGGCTGCAGATCTTTTGCACTGCTATTTGATGATATCGATCACAACATGTGTGCAGCAGATAAAGAAGTTTTCAGTTCATTTGCTCATGCTCAAGTCTCAATCACAAATGAAATTTATCAATATCTAGGAGAACCAGACACATTCCTTTTCTGTCCTACAGGTAAAATAAGATGAATCATTTAGTTTAGCCATAAAGGAGGAGGGCTGTTATCTTTCTGGTTGAAAAGCTTCTTTAATATTTAATCACTGCTTTAAGGAGTATTTTGAGATTGTTTGAAGTGATGCCACAAATTTTGGAAAATAGGTACTTAGCACAAAGTTAATGGAGAAACGTAGAGTTACCTTTAATTGGAATTCCACACCTTCAAGATCTCGTACATGGATGCGTGTACCTCTTCCCCCAGGTCCATCATTTTATAATAATATCCATCCAATCCCATTTTGCCACTTGTCTCAGTCCTGCCCCAAACCCCCCTCTGGGACACCCTTCCAGGAATTGGGTCGGGGGTCTGAAGACCCTCTTTACTTCATCCTCTTCTGCCTCATGACACATACTGTCCCTTGGAGGCTTGCCAGAGTTCTCTGTGTGAAGGTCCTTCTGCAGTGTTTATGTCTTCCTGGTGCCAGGCTTGGTGGTTTTCCTACAGTCCTATCTTGGAAAGAAGACTAAGCTGCTAATGAGGGAGTAGGTTACAATGTATAAATGTGAAGCTACTACACAGAAATCCTAAATCTACAGTACTAATATTAAAACTACAATAACTTTTTAATTCTGTAGATTTTAGAAGATCAAAATCAAAAGCTCTGAGGCATCAGAAGAAATTGTCTAATAAAAATTCAAGTAATTCAAATACGTGCAGAGTTTTTGCCAAATCTACATATATCTGAAAGGCTTAATGCCAAACAAAGAAGGCAGCTTGATAGAATTGTTCAAGAAGTTTGAACTCAAAATTAGATAAAAAGACTTTTTTGACTTGTACTGAAATATTTTTGCTTCTTGATCTAGCTGTTAGTTTCTTAGAATTGTCTTGAAAGTAGAGGTACAGTAAAGTCTGTCTTCATTTCTGTCATTGGTACCTGCTTTTATTAAGATCACCCACTTTCACTAGTCATCGAGTTCCTTTACTTATTTATTAAAAAAAAATCCACCTGTGAGGGAGAGAATCACTATTTTCAGGGGTGTGGATTGTTCAAGGAAAATTTGATTCAGTAGTTATATTATCATTATTGTTAATTTGTTTATCTCCTTACACTGTAGTATTTTGTTTCTATTGCAGAAGTTCTCTTTAACCTTAAACATGTTCTGATGTTAATATTTTTAGGTGTTTTTACTTCATAATCAATCTTAGGATTTCTAGTTGTCTTTTGTATTGTCTGCTGTAACCTGCCCTTTTATTTATGAGGACTTTATTTTTTTTCCCTAATTATGACAGTTGAGCAATTTTAAAATAAATTTTTTACCCTTCCTTCATGATCTTTATGCTAAGTATAATTCGTAATGTTCTTTTTATTTATACTTGTGACTTTTGGGCCTTTCTTGATTAATTTTCTAGATGTTTCTCTTCTCAACTAGTAGTGTTCCCTCAGTATGTTTGTGGGACATTTGGGTATGTTGTCACACATGTGCATCCTTCTGCTAACACTGATGTTCTCTTTTCCTGTGCAGAGTACTGTGGAACATTTTGTTATCCAAATGTTGCACAGTCACCATATTTACGGACTGTAGGAGAAAAACTGCTCCCTGGCATTGAGGTGTTATGGACAGGTAAAAATTGTATGGTTTGGTGATGTTTTCAATTTTTATTTTTTAATCACTTGGTGTTAAAAATTATTTCTCAAGAGTGTTGACTCTTCAGTTGTACACAGAGCCCTCTGATAATGCTGTTTCCCTCTTAGGTCCGAAAGTTGTATCCAAAGACATTCCAGTAGAATCCATTGAAGAGGTTTCTAAGATCATCAGGAGAGCACCAGTTATCTGGGATAACATTCATGCTAATGATTATGATCAGAAGAGACTTTTTCTTGGGCCTTACAAAGGTCGGTCGACAGAGCTCATCCCTCGACTAAAGGGAGTTCTGACCAATCCAAACTGTGAATTTGAAGCCAATTATGTTGCTATTCACACGCTTGCAACCTGGTACAAGTCTAACATGAATGGAGTGAGAAAAGATGTGGTGATGAGTAAGTATGAGTAACTGTTGGCCAACGGTCTGTGCTTATTGTATAAGTCATATTGATGATGATTTTTTTTTTTATGATTCTAGCCTTTCCTCACCAACTTTTCCTCTTTAAAATCAACTAGCATAAGTAAGTGGCAGTTGCCTGAAAGATAATGAGGATCTAGATTGTTTTATTGACTTCCTGGGAAGTAGCACATACTATCAGAATTTCTTGGTCTTCAGATGTGTATGTGGTTGTATAAAAAGCACTCTCAGTAAGCAGTTTCAGTGCCCAAAGTTAACATGTGTCCATGGTTTGATTTCATTGGAATAGAAGCAGTTCAGATCAAAAGAGAAAGTATGAATGCCAGAATGTCTTGTTTCTGTGTTGACATTGATAGTGACCATAGTTTTCTGTTTTGTCTAATTAGGATGTATTGTCTTTGTCCTTCTTTGAGAAGTAAGGCTGTTAGAGTTCTTGAATGCCCTGTCTAACATGAGTTTGTTTGGTTTTTTTTATTCTGTATGAAACTTGCATGCTAATTTCTAAAAACTTGTCTCTGTAGCTGATACTGAAGACAGTACGGTTTCAATCCAGATTAAATTGGAAAATGAGGGGAGTGACGAAGATATTGAAACAGATGTTCTCTACAGCCCGCAAATGGCCCTGAAGTTGGCCTTAACAGAATGGTTGCAGGAATTTGGGGTACCTCAGCAATACAGCAGTGAGTCTGATTTGGTATCATTCTGGGGTTAATAGAAAAATGAGCTAAATGTTCAGTACTTGCATTTAGATTAACACTATTTTACACATCCTGGCAATTTATATACTTTTTCAGTTGGAAGTATTTTCTGCCTTACTTACTGGGGAAACCTTAATAAAGAAAGAAGAATGCTTGACATTCTGCAGCATGCCTGCAGTGTCCCACTTGATCAGCAGAAACAACCTTTGACGTTTGATCCTTTGGCACTTCCGATACGAGACAGGAAAAAGTCTGGCTCTTGCATCCCAGTTGTTACTAGACTTCCATGGAACCAGAGAGAATAGGAAGAATAGTCTTTTTTTCAAGTGTATGTTAGATTATTATAAGCATTAGATCTGGCCCAGAAAAGTCCTTGTTCTTCCAGTTGTTTTAAGATGGGCTTATTTTTTATGAGTTTCTGTCTACCGAAACCAGCTGGGTTCCTTCCAGCATTGTACACCTTTCTTGTAGCAATGGGATCTTAGGATCTGAGGTAAAATCTGTTTTTTCTTAAAAGGAAAGAATGCTTACTGATCAGATGCCATGGCAACAGACTCATTCATGTTTTGCAGAAGTTGCTGATTTGAATATTTTGACAGATATTGAAACCTTTAAACTTGTTTCTTCTTATTCTCAGGTAGGCAAGTGGCCCACAGTGGTGCTAAAACTACTGTAGGGGATGTAGGGCCTCTGGTGGCACCATCGTCTTTAAATGCAGCTACTGTGGTTACCACAGTTTACCAAGAACCTATTATGAGTCAGGGGGCAGCACTGAGCAGCGAGTCACCGGCCTTGGTAAAGGATGAGGAGAAGAAACAATCTGATGAGGAACCAATGGACATGGTGGTGGAGAAACAAGATGACACAGACAAGAATGCTAATCAAATACTGGCAGATATTGCTGAAGCCAAGATGTCAGAGGAGTTAAAGCCAATGGATACTGATAAGGAGAGCATAACTGAATCAAAGTCCCCAGAGATGTCTATGCAGGAAGACTCTGGTAGTGACATTGCACCAATGCAGACGGATGAGCAAATTAACAAAGAACAGTTTGTGCCTGGGCCAAATGAAAAGCCTCTCTACACAGTAGAACCAGTGACTTTAGAGGACTTGCAGCTTCTTGCTGACTTGTTTTATCTTCCTTATGAACATGGGCCCAAAGGTGCACAGATGCTGAGAGAATTCCAGTGGCTCAGAGCACATAGCAGTGTTGTCAGTGTTAATTGCAAAGGAAAGGATGCTGAAAAAGTGAGTGTGAATCTTGTTTCTCTCCTTTTAAATCAAACGTCAACTCAGCAATATTGTCTGTAATAGAGACGAGTGTTTACTTCCTAGGGCCTGAAGGGTGTAACTAACCACAGGTCACAGGAATTTTCATTCCTTCAGTGGAGTCTACTGGTTTGAGCCCTATGGTGCCATTTAACTATGAAGGCAGTCTGGTGTCTGCGTTTGACCAGTAATTTCCCATACTGACATCACTTTTGACAGCCATACGAATATCCACGAGTCATGTGTGGTAGGCCATGCTGGTAAAATGAATTGTATAATCTTCCTTCACATTTACAGTACCTCTTCTCCCTAGAAGGCCGTGTTTGATTCTCTTTTGCCTCTGTTCATAGATAGAAGAATGGCGTAACCGAGCAGCCAAGTTTGAAGAGATGTGCACCTTGGTGATGGGGATGTTCACCCGCCTCTCCAATTGTGCCAACAGGACAATCCTGTATGACATGTACTCCTACGTCTGGGATATCAAGAGTATTATGTCAATGGTGAAATCTTTTGTGCAGTGGTTAGGTAGGTGCACCAGGAGCAATTATAATCCCAGACTGTATTTTTTTTTGTTTTGTTTTTAATTAGCCCACGAGGAAAACAAAGTATTAGGCAAATGTGTTTTCTTGGACATGGGGTGTGGTTTGACCCTGTTTTAAAGGTTTTCTGGCCTCGCTACTTGTAGCAATACTTGCTGTGAATTAGCTTTGGTATTATAAGTGAAGTCTGCTGGATGCTTAAGATTGGAGACCTTGATTTTCTTCTTGGGCTAATGAAACTTGAATCTCGTCTGACACGTAAGTGTTGACTTTAACTTACTCTTGACTGAATGCACACTGGACTATGCTATATAACTCCTTGCATACCCTGGTGTATGATTGGAAATGACACTACGAAATGTGACCACATCAGTCATCTGCTGCTTGCTCTGTCTTGATAACATACTGCTGTCTTCAACAGAACAATCCTAGAAGTGACCTTTCAGTGGGCCTGGCCAAGAGGAAGCTGATCCTCCCAGCCCTGTGCGCATGCGAGCTTTAGCATAAGGCTATTCTGGTGCAAATTAGTTTCCTTTAAATGCTTTCCAAATTGCTGATTTTTGGGGGGTTTGTTAGTTTTTATGTTTGTTGTTTTTTGTTTTTGTTTTTTACTTTGTTTTTTGGTAATGGGTGGAAATTGTAGAGCTCTCTAGACAGATTTAGTCTGAGACTTAAACTGATTTGTTTGTTTGTTTTGTTTTTGTTTGGGTTTTTTTCCTGAAAGATTATTGGGGCATCTTAAGTTGGCAGGTAGCACCAGCATGGCCTGGGTAATTCTAGTGACCTTATTTCGCTTTCAGGTTTCAATCGAACAGTAAGGATTATGCTGTGGAGTTGCTTACATACACAGCAGGCAGCAAAGCTGATGATCTCATGTTGCACTTTTCGTAGCTGTCACAAACCTTGCAGTGGTGAACCATTACACAACCTTTATCTAGTCCTAGTGTTTGGATTGTCTTTAAATGATACTCTTATTAAAAACATAGGCAGGTTTAAGCAGGGACAGAGAAGACCTCAAGTCAGTCTGTGCTCAACAGCTTGCTATGTTTTCTTCTTATGAAGTATCTCATCCCAGTGTGTATGGTTGATAAAAAAAATAGAGCCTTTAAGACTGCTTTCTGGAAAGTACAGAGAAGAAAACTAGCTTGGGAGGAAAACTCAGTAGCACTGTAGTATTTGTCTGCCTAATGCTGTTTAAAAGCTTTAATTCATGCATTTTTATGACAAGTGTAACACAGCTCGCACAACTTTACTATTCTTGCTGTATGTTGACCTTTAGCTAGAAAGAGTGTTCTCTTTTTGATAACTTAAAACTCCAGGCCAAATAAAGAGAGCAGTGACTCTTGTAGTCTTGAAACATTGAGGGCCCAACTTAACACTGCATTTGAGGATTGTCGGACTACTGGCTGATTTCAACAGAAATCTTCAGTCTTCGGGTTTCAATGACCTGAAAAAAAGTTGGGTTCAAGTCTTCAAATACATCAGATATGTGGAATAGTTCACATTGGAAGCCAACTTTGTAAATACTAGCTATGACAATTTTAGCACTGTTCAATTCCAGTACTCAAACTGGTGTTAGATAAATGAAAAAGTAATTTTAAGAGTTTCTGACATGGACATTTTAATACTCTTACACTAACAGTGCTTCTGTGAGAGAGGACACCTTTATCTTCATTTTACATTGTATCACTAGCATAAATACATATAATGCAAAGGTCTTTGTTAAAATACATCATTATGTAAAGCTAAGTACATTACAAATAAAAAAAAAATAGTTTTCACAATGGTGTGCTCAATGGTCCACTGAATGTTGACTTTCTTTGCCTCTCCTCCCCAAGTCCAGCTAGCATTCAGTCCCTTAAAGTAGTGTGGCTGTACAGTACTATGGATTACTAATGACTTCTATTGTCTTCTTCCCCATTGTGTACAGATGGGAGAATCTTCATCACAAGTTTCTACTGCTATTGGATGGACAGCGCCAGATGTTCACAGCGCGTCGTCATTAATTAATTAAAATGGAAAGGTTTTGTCTGTGAGGCAGCTCAGATAGATTAGATGTGCAAAAGGCATGAACTGAAGTCACATTTGCGCAGCGACTAAGGCATTAACTATGTTTTTCATTTATACAGCTCTTCATTCATGCAGCTCTTTACTGTAATAATTGGAAGTGCTAGTTAAGTTGTAGTCTCAAAGGACAGACAGATAATGTCTTCCAAGTTATTGACTAAATCTCTTTGTGAAGGGTTATCTTTTTATGTGATAATACTAAAATGTGGGAGTAAACCAAAATAAAATTCTTATGCTTGGATCGCTTCTGAAATTTACCTTACTTAGGGTAGTTTTTCTTCAATAAATACTGCTAAACTCTCATAAATGTCAAACTTGGCACACTTTGGGACTCTCTGACTAGCACAACATACTTGTCTGTACTGATCTGAGACTGTTACTTGAACAGGAGGTAGATTGCTGTCTACAAAAGGAAAAGAGTATTTGCGCTGCTCATCTTGTCAGAAAACTAGGCAGGTAATTGAAATCTCCATTCCAGATACCACACTTCTCTTTTTTTTCTTTTTTTAATCTGGAGTTTTTATTTATTTTTGTTGGTGTAGGCTGTGGTGCCCTGCTGGCAGAACAGTATTAAAAGTCAAACAGCTAATGGAAGTTTCTTTTCTAGAGCAAGCATAAACTGAAGCTGAGCATTTCTGTGGGCCTAATGTGGCTAGTTGATCAGCAGGGACCCTGGTGCATCTTGTGTGCTTGAGGAGGGAAAAAATCCAGATGCTAAAACTGGATTATCTGTGGCCAACAGGGTGTACTAATTAAATTGTGAGTTAATTCCAGGTAACACTTTTAGCTTTTAGATGTGCCAGCAGCATTGTGAAAGTACAGCCTGTATTACATAAATCTGTGTATTCTCTTGCAGGAATACTGTTTCATACAACTGTCCTGGCTGCCTGAACTGCCCCAAACTGTTTGCGTGTGTTGCCAGTCCTAGTTTTCTGACAAGAGTAGAAACAATCATTACTAAAATGTGACTTCAGAAGGGTCCATTTTTTGTTTCTGTTTGTTTTTTTTTTTCAAGGGGCTGTGATAATGGCATTTGTGTCATCTAAAATTTACAGTAGTAGCTCTTGAGGCATATAGCTTCCAAGATTCATCTTTTCATAGATGAAATGGATGTTTCTGCCACAAATACAAGAAAAAAGAAACGTGTGAAATGTCTGGGAAGCTTAGGTAATTGCATGGCACTGTTGTGCTTTCTGGTCTGGAACAAGGGGTGTTAGCTGAATCACCTCTCCTGTTCTTAGACTGGTCTGTTATAGGTAATCGAATCTGGAATACCGCAATTAGTGCACAAGCACAAAATCTTTTTTTAAATCATACATTATTACAGCCTCCCCCCACACCCTGGATTCTAGCTCAGTTAGAGAGCTTTTTCCACAAGTGTGTGTTAGCTTTTTGGACATGTTAGACACCCAGGAAATCCCCCTTCTCGTAACATTCTCCGCTTGGATCTGATCTCAACAGGGTGTCGTAGTCAATCTTCAGCACAGTTCTTAAGTGGAGACCAAGAACCCTGGGCCTTTAGAGGTGGTCTAGCAGGAGAGTTCCAGGTATCAATATGACTTCACAACTGAATGACATTTTCTTTGTTTTATGGGAAACCTTTTGTTGCACATCAGAGGTCTGGAAGGATTGGTCTGCCGAAGGCTTTCTGGTCCAAAGCCCATTAGCCTTTCAGCTTGGTTTAAAATAATTTTCCTCCCCTTTCTACAGTAATTTCTCAAGGAGATGCTGCCTGTCCCACGCGCATGCGAAGCGCAGCGGCTTTAGTTGTACCTTTCACATTGTTTCTTTGCAGGTCGCACAGCATTTTTATCTGCGCCCGCAATTGCACAATGCGCGCATGCTTGTCTGCCGATGGGAATTCCATGAGCAAAAGAGACAGCAATCCGAATTTTGGTTCCTCTCTAAGAAAAGCTGCAATGCACTTTGTTGCAAAGATATTAATTGGCAAATACTCTTAAATTGCTATTTATACCATGTTCAGATTTGTTCATGGATTTTTCAGGCGCTATACTTTTCCCCCCTCACAGGTGCTCTGCGCGCAGCAAATTGAATCAGCGCATTGCTTTTGGGATAAAGTGTCTCCTCTGGCCAGTTAACCCTCTTCAGACCAAACCTTTCCTCCTGACATTCTATGTTCTTATACAGAGACAGTGTAGATATGATTGGTAAAAAGTATTTTAAAGCAGATAAGATAAACACACTCTTAATGTGCTGTTCCAATTGCGTTTTTAAAACACCAATTGGATATTTTCTATTCAAATAAGGTTTTTGCATTTGTAAAGCATACCAACCCCACTTTCTTCTGGGGTGCCTGCAAGTAGCAAATGTTAATTTGGGAGTCTGCAGTGCACACCCAAGAGTGATGGGTTTTGTTGTTCATACAGTCATATAAAGTATTTTGTTTTCACAGCGTTTGCTGCCTATTGATGGGGCAAATGACCTCTTTTTTCAACCACCTCCATTAACACCTACTTCCAAAGTGTACACCATACGACCCTACTTTCCTAAAGATGAGGTAACCACTTTTGATGCTTGTCACTGTCGTTGTTAGTTTCCTCTTGTGGCAACACTATTTACTGCTGAGTCCCTTCATACCCTAATGAAATTCCCCAGTATCTTGCACAAGGCACAAATGCAGTCTCTCAGGAAAACTGAGGTTAAGTGACTTGCCTATGGTTCAGCAACATGCTGTGCAACAGTACAGGTATACCCACATCTTGATTCTCAGTCACCCACCCTTCCAACTTTTCAAATCTCTGAGTGCCTTTCATTTTCTGAAATGCAAGTTAAAATGGTTTGCTGCTGGTAGAGGAGTTTTTTTTGCAGTGGGAACACATGCAGTGGCTTAATCTTACAGAGAGTGCGTATACCTGTTCACTTACTAACTTATGGGGTAACTATTGGTATCCTTAGAACATTAATACTGTGCCTCAAAATGTGATGATATTTCAGCCATTCTTACTGGTTTATCTACAGTTGTAAACTTTTTGGTCTGGTTTTAAAAGGATTGTTGTCAAATCTGCTTTAGGGAGTTTTGTACTTGGAAGCAGGAGTTCTGTATTGGTCTCATTGATTAGAGGGTAGTTTGGGTTTTTTGGGTTTGTTTTTTTTAACAGCTCTGTAGTTAGTTTTGGTGTTAGTTTTGCAAGAATACTTGAAACTAATGTATCAGCCAACAGTTTATCACTCCTTATGGATTCAGTTTAAATAGTGTAGGGATTAAGGTAGCTTGAGCTTTGCATTTGTAGCCACATTCAGATGAAACAAGTTTCTTTTGAAGCAAGAGTGTTTAGGTTCAGTTTGTAGCAGCTCAAAAGAATTCTGACTCTGAAGCCAGTCAGGCAGATGAGACATATCCTTTACCTGTTAGGCGCTGTTCTCATAGGCAGTGAAGCACCCTTTTCCATCCTTCAGTGCAGGGCTGAACCTAAGCTGGTTTGTTTCTTTTTAGGCAATGGAATTGCTGTTTCTAAGCCAGGTAAACAATTGGTTGAGCAGCTAAACATGTAGTCATAAAGAATATTTCTTCTTCTGAGGAGTTCCATTTTTTTTGAAAGGAAGGCAGAGACTTGTCAAATGCAAAGCCTTTTTGTTGAAAAGTGTAAAGCTTCTTGCTTAAAGTGTGACTGATACAAATTTATAAAGAGATTCAGCTGACAGCTTTTCAGCATGCAGAAAGTCAGGGTGGCCTGGCTTTCACAGTGGTTAATTTGTTGTACTTAAATGTTGGAGATTTTGAAAAGGCACTTTGTGGCAAGTGTATTGACCTTCACTGAGTGTTCCCTAACTAACCCTCAGGATTAATTTTGTGCTGCCACAACATGCAAGAGATTGACTTCCAGCTTTTTTCTTTCCAGCCATTCAACTTACATACAATGTTTGAGTTACTTTTAAGAGTTACTTCTGGGGAGAGGGGAGAAGATAGATCTTTTCCAGTAGATGAACACTCTTGTTCTATGTAACTTAAGTATTTGTCTGTCAGTACTAATTTACAGTGGAGCTGTTAATGAAATCTGTATAAAATGAAGTTCCTAGCTTTTGAATGTGACTGATGACTTGAAATCATCTCTCTTCTTAGGCATCTGTATATAAGATCTGCAGAGAAATGTATGCTGATGGAGCTGATCAGCCCTTCCACAGTTTACCAGATTTAATTGGAGACAAGTATGTATTAGAAACGAATGACCTACAGAGGTGGTTCTGAAGGCTGAGGTCTTGGCATTGTACTTAATTTTAATTTTTAAAAGTGTGTGTGTGTAACAACAACAAAAAAATCTATCCTCTACTGGCCTTAGGAAATTTGGATTTTGGTTTCTTAGAGGTTACTATTAATAATTATGTATCACTTTATGCTCTGGTCATCTGCATGAGCTATTGAAAAAGATTCTTTGTTATGAAACCTGTGCATTATACTATTGTAATATTTCAGATTTTGTGAAAGTATATCATGAGAGTCTCCATAGTCTGTATTTAAAACCCTCTGCTATTTTTTTTCCAAACTAATGTAGTTCTTCAAATAATTTTTTTTTGTGGGTCAATCTCCTAACCAACTTGCTTTTTTCCCTGAAATACATGCTATAGATTCTTTATTCTTTTTAAAACTTCGTATGTGGTGTGACAAGTGAAATGAAATTTAAAAAAAAACATTAAATTGGAGCTGTAAAATGAGCTACTTTGAGGGTTTGTTTTATGTCTTGGTTGTTTGAGACAGAACTTTGTAAAGAGGCTGCTCTGTGAGTGACGGGTAAGGATGTGGAATTGTGGGATCCTGAGGTGAAGATGTTGCTCACAGCTGAGTTTTGACAGCTAATCAGTCTCTTAGTGCTTTGTGGGAACTAATTATGTGACTGGAGGACTCTGTTGCTTCTTGGGATGACCCCAGAGTCACCTCCAGAGTACCTGAAGAGCATACCTCTTTAAAGTGAACTTATTTTAAATTAATTTGGACACTTCTTTCTGCAGGTTAGTAGGAGGTCTACTCACCCTCAGCTTGGATTACTGCTTTGTCCTAGAAGATGAGGATGGCATATGTGGTTATGCTTTGGGAACAGTTGATGTGACTCCTTTCATTAAAAAATGTAAAATGTCTTGGATCCCTTTCATGCAAGAAAAATATACTAAACCAAACAGTGACAAGGAGCTGTCTGAGGCAGAGGTTAGTAGAACCCATGAGACCAGAACTGTATGCTGAACTGTTTCTTTCCAAAGCATCTTTCTCTTGCATCTTGAGCTTCCATGTAATTCAATTGTTAAACCTTTCTGAAGTCTTTGATGTGTGGTATCTAACATTGTAGAATGTGACAGTAAAATTATTCACTGCCAGCCAGATACAGTTGTGTGTTGTAATACA
Organism: Bucco capensis; assembly: GCA_013396975.1. Classification (NCBI taxonomy): domain Eukaryota; kingdom Metazoa; phylum Chordata; class Aves; order Piciformes; family Bucconidae; genus Bucco; species Bucco capensis. The sequence goes on along the minus strand of VWZO01019877.1, from coordinate 23,366 downwards.
ACCATGAAGTGTACTTTAGTAATAATCAATGCAGTAAATATAAGCTGCCCTAATCTAGAGAAAATTAGGTTTTGAATGTAAAGGATTGCTTTTGCTGTCTTCTGCAAAATGAGATGCTATTCCCTGTGCTGCATGTAAGGTTAACCCCTGATAGTCACATCAGTTTCAGTATGGAAAACAAATTAAAGAGCACTTTGTTTTGGTGTTAAAATCTGTGAGCTATTTGTGGAGTGTGACAGCTGTAAATGGTGCAAAATTAGTCTTACCTATAGAAATTGCTAAAAACCAGTATCTAGAATTGTTTTTGGAAGAAGTTAAAAAAAATGACATCACCGAACTGTCAGAAATAGTGAAAACTTCTGGCTGATGCTTTCTTGTTAAGGAAAGAAATGCATTTAATACTCAGTGGTGCCGATCCACACTTGCATGTGGAAGGGAGGTGTGGACAGAGCTGTAGTAGAGGCAGGCCCAGAAACACCACTTCTTAGCCTTTTTCTTTCCCTCCTGATAGAGAGAATACTTCTAGAAAGTATTCTCCAAGTTGTATGAATGCAAAGGCTGGTGTTAGGCTGGTGAGCCTCCTAAGGGAATCCCCAATTGATGAGAGTGCATGTGGCAATGTGTCCTTGCTTTATTTGACTAGGACAAAACAGCAGACAACAACAACAAAATAAAACAAAAAACCAAACAAACAAACAAACAAAAAAAACCCCAACCAAACAAAACCAGACTTGCAGCAAATATCAGTATTCTGAGGTAGGTGTGACTAGAGGGTATCTTAATAGCTCCACTATCACTATTGAAGCGGAGATAGTTCTGCAGTCTGTAGGTTTCATGACTTGATTCTTCTGCATTTGCACAGTGTTGTGCTTTCAACTGTTTATATAAATTCGGGTTTTGAGGCAAAGCCAATGCATTTAAAGCTAATGGAAACTAAACACAGTACAGCTGTAGTAGGTATGGTAAAGGAGAGAGGGCCTTGTTTTTCAAAAACTTCAGAGAGATAGCAGGACATACTTTGTCAGAGAAACTCAACTGTGAGCTGAGAGGCTGCTCTGAGTGACAGGTAAGGATTTGTAACTGGTATCAAAAAATACTCAGATTGTGGGATCCTGAGGTGAAGATGTTGCTCTTTGAGAAATGTTCCCAGGCTCCTGTGAACCAAAGAATACATGCAGAAGGTTAGGACACGTAGAGATGAAACTGTACATGTGAAATGCAAAGAAAAGGAATAAATGAGCACAAACTGCTGGGTATGGGTTGGTTTATGTTTTTTCTCACTTGAAGTGTGGGTCACTGAGAAGCCATGCAAGGAGTCTTGCATTCCTCGTTTTACAGTCTGAGAAGCTTCTGTAGCCTGCCTTTTTATCTGGAGTACAGAGGATAATTCAGCAGGTGAGGAGCAGCGTGGCCATCAAAGGTGCAGTTGTGAAGCAGCACACTGATTTGGAGATATATGCCACAGAAAAAGCAGCATCCCTTAATAAAGATGGATGAAAATTAAAAGCTGAGTAATGATTAAATGTCTATTTCCCATATCCTTTTCAGAAAATAATGCTAAGCTTCCATGAAGAGCAAGAAGTACTGCCAGAATCATTCCTTGCCAACTTCCCGTCATTGATAAAGATTGATATCCACAAAAAAGTGACAGATCCAAGCGTAGCCAAAAGTATGATGGCCTGTCTGCTCTCTTCTCTAAAAGCTAATGGTAAGGTTCTTGCACTCAAAATTCCTTGTTTCCTAACTTCCATGTTAGTACTAGGATGCAAAGCAAACTTCGGATGGTTATATTAATATACTGTAGTTGGATGTCAGCTTGAGATATTTGATTCCTGCTATAGCTGGCACTCTATATTTAGGTAAATAATTATAAAATATTTTGGATAGCTAACTTTTGCCGCTCTCTTTGGTAAAAGGTAGCTTTTTACTTTAGCCATTATCCTGGAAATTAGGAAACAGGAAGAACTGAGGGAGCAATTTGGCAATGAGAGCACACACTTTTACATCTTGAACAATGCACAACTGTTTGTATTTCCCCTGCTGGCATTGGTGATGATGCTTTTTCTTATGTACGGCAGTGTGTGCTGGTGGGCAATTATCAAAGCCTTCAATATGGGGAAGTACTTGGCTGTCTGCCTTACTGCACACCTGAGGTTCACAGCTCCTTTGTGTGATTTGGTGCTGTCTTCCAGTGCTGTTTTCGAGCCAACATCAGAGTTTTGGAGTGCTTTTATGTGAAATAAAAGGCATGCAGGGGGTTTGTTCAGACTGACAAGGTGTCTGCAACGTGCAGTCCCTTTAGAGGATGGTCAGCTATGTTGCCGTAAATATGCTCTCTTTTGGACAATGTGTTCCATATCAAGTTGGGTTTAAATGTTAAAATAGTTGGAAACTCCAGTAGTACTTGATATCTGTGCTTTTATATTCAGTAACTCTTTTTCTACTGTGTTTTGTTTCTTTTTTCCCTTTTCAGGCTCCCGTGGGGCTTTTTGTGAAGTGAGACCAGATGATAAAAGAATCCTGGAATTTTACAGCAAGCTGGGTTGTTTTGAAATTGCTAAAATGGAAGGATTTCCAAAGGATGTTGTTATTCTTGGAAGAAGCCTGTGAAGTGCTTGACAGCAAACTGTTCCAGTACTGTAGTCCCTTAACAGCTGAGCAGGTAGTGGTGGGGATCTTCATATGGTCTAGATGCAAAAAGCCAGCAATAAGCCAGCTTGGTAGAAGGGACTATGCGAAAATCCCCCATCACATTCAGACTGTAATTTGTTGGAAGAGGATAATGCTGCTGAAAACACTGTTTTAACAAAGAGAAACCTTGTCCTCTCCTGGTCCTGTGTGAAGTGCCAAGGAATCTTGCATGGGCTATAGCTTCTCAGAGGAATCCCTCTCAGTCAGTGCTGTGATTGATAACACTTCTCTGCCTTCATGTGTCAACAGAAAAGCAGTCTCTGGCAGAGGTATCTATAAAGATGCAGGTTTTTTCTCTGTCATAGCAGAATGTGCAACTGAAAGCTGCAGAAATGCGGGGGATTGCTTGTGTCAATCAGCAAATTTAAAGATAAGTAGCTACAGTTCTATTTTTGACTATCTTTATGCTTGTTGATAAAACAATGATACTTTGTCACTTCGAATGACCATTGGGTTAAGCTTTGTGCGTTGTTAGGGACAAATGTGCAGTGGTCTGTGGCAGAAGTCACTTAATGACAAGTTTGTAAATTTCAGTGTATATAAACTTAGCTGTATGCTGACTAACTTTTTGTTTACCAGTTTTTGTAACCTTTTCTTTTGAAAAGTGAAATGGTATAGGTCCAAGATGGCACCTTTTGAATAACCTAAAACCACAGTGGAGAACAAATCTGTCCTCAGCACTGACCTTTCTTACTGTGCCTCGTATCCAGGGCTAGAAACCAACCATTTTGGGTAAGGGGAGTATGTTCCAAATGATCCTTCAGATGGCAGTTTGTCACTGCTTGAGGTTGTCATCATTCTCCTGGGACTGAAACAGCAATTCACAGGGTGGTTGGCTGAACCTGTTGATTTTGGTACCGTTCACACAGAATTATGGATGAAAGGTGGTAAGAGGGAGAGAGCTGGCCCACAGCTGGAATTTGTCCTTGGAACAGTCACCATGTTTCAAAGCCTGTTCGTACTAGTTTGATTAAATCAGGGTCTTCAAGTCCTGCACATTTGTATCAAATAACTTTTCTATAAGAAATGCCACAAGAAGCACATTTTTACACATTATTTAAATGGTTACCTACTTTTAAATGTTCCAAGAGTTTAATGTTTTTACCCAGAACTGACATGTTTGGTTATGGGATGGAACCAGTATGGTATGGGATCTGGTAGTGAGGTAGTTTCATCATTTATGAAATCGGTATTTCACAAAAGTCCCAGTGTCCCCGATGCCTAATTGGCCAATGGTATACACCTTGCAGTACCTTGCTTCTTTCACCTGCTGCTATCAGCTTTTTTTCTTTTTAATTTTCCTGTTTTTTTTCAGTGGTGCACAAAGGAGGTTCAGTTCTTTTTACAAGCCTCTAGATACACAGAAATCAGGCAACCTATGATGAATGGCATCAAGACTGCAGTAATGTCATCTACAGCCTGTGAGGAGATGCTGAGTTTGGCCTTCTGGTGCAGTCACATGCAGGATGTTGTTTTTTCCTTTGCAGAATGTGAACAATTTTTTTAATATGTTAGCCAAGTATTTAAGTTGAAACAAGTTCATTTCATTTCTAGAGAGAGGTACGGCATTGTGGTATGGGATTTCATGTAAGTCAGAGCTGAATGCCACTAGTTTTTATACAGCTTTGAGTGCATGTTGAGTAGATAATACCTTGGTTTATCAGGTGGAAGAGTTTTGTTTCTTTGTGGATACCAGAGTCAACTTATTTTATCTGGATGTATAACATTACAGCATAGGATGCTTGTGGCCTTATTTCTTGGCTTTTGAGAAGTTGCCACATTTTCTCTTCCTATGACTTTGTTATTATTATAGAAGTTAATTGTATAAGCCTATGGAATGTCAGGCCGATACCATCATTCTAGGATTGTAAAGTGATATGTTGACATATCTTTCATGGTTATGACTTTTCATTAAGGTTGGAATGCCACTTTCATTAATCTGTTTTTAGGTCAACAGTATCTGTAGCAGAAAAAAAAGACCTGTAAAACTGTATTTGAAGACCATGTGAGAAATAGAATAAAAAATGAGAAGTGAATGTAAATAAGAGATGTATATTTTGTGTCTGGGGTTCCAGAACCAGAAGTGGTTCAGCAGTGTATGTTACCTCATGCTGATATGTTTTGGATGCCTTCAGGATCAGCTGGCAGAGAAACTTATCTCTGGTTTTGGTGATGGCAGTGGTAGTCACCTATCTGCGCTGATGCTTTTTCAGAGGTAGGTATTCAGCAACCCTTCAGAAGTACTTGCTTCAAAGATTTTTGCAGTGGCAGTTACCTTTCTTGTTGGCCCTTCTATGAGTAACACCAGTTGAATATTACTTGTTCTGTAAAAAACAGTTCTTTCAAAGGCAGTCTTGAGGGTCTGGCAAAGCCAGTGTGATCTGTGTTGCAGCAGTGCTCGTTTGCTCTTTCTTACTCTTCTGTTTTTTTGCTGGCTGCTGGGCTTAGAGGTTGCTGAAACAAAGCAGAGATAAGGGGAGAGATGGAAGTGACTTGGAGGCCTGGAGGGTCATGCTATGTGTAAGGGGTAGCCACCATAGCTCCACAACCTGGCCTTCATTGTATGTTCACCAACTCTAACTTGGGAAGCTAAACACCTGAAGTAGCTGAAGCAAGTAGCTTCCTGGTCGGAATGGCAGCCAGCCAAAGGGACAGGTCAGGGCTATGAAAAGCAGCTTCTTCCTAAGGTCAGCTCCCAAGAGTTCATCCACTTGCTGTAGAAGTGCTCTGGTTCTGCAGTGCAAAAGGTATTCTGGAGAATGTGGTAACATAAAAAGTAAGCAGGGAAATTAGCAGTTAAAAACTTTACTTCTAACTCGGTATCACAGAATGTTAGGTGGAAGGGACCTAGAAAGATCGAGTCCAACCCCCCCTGCCAGAGCAGGATCACCTAGACAAGGTCACNTGCCTTCCCCTCATCTATCCATCTAGTTATGCCATCATAAAAGGCTATCAGATTAGTCAAGCATGACCTCCCCTTATGGAATCCATGTTGACTACTCGTGATAAGCCTCCTCTCCTCCATGTACTTGGAGATGGTGGCAAGTACAAACTGTTCCATCACCTTTCCAGAGATGGAGGTGAGGCTGACTGGCCTATAGTTACCTGGGTCATCTTTCTTGCCCTTTTTGAAGATTGGGATAACATTGGCCTTCCTCCAGTCCTTAGGCACCTCTCCCATTCTCCAGGACCTCTCAAAGATTATGGAGAGCAGCCTAGCAATGACTTCTGCCATCTCTCTCAGCACTCTTGGGTGCATCCCATCCGGACCCATGGACTTGCAGATGTCCAGTTTGCTCAACTGATCTCTGACCCAAACCTCATCAACTGAGGTAAAAACTACCTTCCTCCCATCTTCCTCTGCAGTTTTGAACTTCTGGGACTCTTGGTAGTTGGCATTAGCAATAAAGACCGAGGTGAAGGTAATATTGAGTAACTCCGCCTTCTCTGTATAAACGTGTGCTATATTATGCTATATTGAACCAGCAGGTTTTCTTCACAAAATCATACGATATTGTGTACAGGTGTCTGGTTTTGCCTTTTTCATGAAGTTAAGGCAGGGATGGGCCAGCTCTCTTGCTTCCTTTCCTCTGCAGAAGGGTCATGTAGGTACAGCCAGATGGCTGCATGCAGACAGCAGCTACTGCAGGAGCAAATGGGTGCACTTGTGTAACCATTGTTGAGCCAGCGCTGGCCTTTTTCTGGCCAGGTTCAGCTTTTCAAACCTTTTCAGTAGTGTTTTACTTGAACCAACTCCAGCTGGAATAGAGCAAACAGCTGTCTGCTAGAGGTCTCTGCAGTGGCAGCAGAGCCAGCTTCTGACTGAGAATGCTGTGTGAGCTGATAGTGGGCTTTCGTTGAATTTGGCTGCACCCCTTCCTCCTCTGCAGTGCAGACCAGACTGCTTCTCTTTCTCCTCTGAAGGGCCAGTCGGCCCTCTGCTCCCTGCGACAGATTCAAACAAACAAACTTGCCTTCTGCCTTCACGGGTTTTACACCCCAGTGCCCCCTGTCACATCACACTACTCTCGCCATCGCCCACGCCTAAAGGGATAGAAGAGCAGGTCCCTTCTATTGCGTTCCTGCCTCGGTCCCCAATACACTTCTGTCCCTCTAATCCTCCTCTTCATGCCTTCGCCCTTCTGTTTCTCGTGACTCTGTCGGTGTCCTGCCCAGACTGCCGAAGCTGTGTCTGGCTATGATCCTGCAGGGCCCTTCGCTTTGGTCACGCCCAGCCGAGCCGGGGGCTGGGCGGCTCGGCACGGCTCAGGACGGTCCGCCCCTTCCCAGCGCTGCGCTACCGTCTCATGGATCCACACAGGCCCGGCTGCCCCGGTAGCGTCCTCTTCGGTGAGCAGCACGGGGGGGGCGAGGGGGTGGCAGAGAAACACGGACCGGGGGTATGTATGATAGATGGGCTAGGAAGGTGAGATTACGAGGGTGTAATAGACCAGGGACAAGAGAGACACGGGGCCGTAAGAAATAAGGCTAAGTGGGAGGTGAAGGGGCAAGAGAGTTGGGGGCAGGAGAGAGACGGGGGAAGAGAGAGGCTTTGGGGAATAACGGGGAAGCATGGGGGCAGGAAAGACGTGGGTGGGGGATAGACGGGGAGGGGGGCAAAACACATGAGGGGCAATAAGGATGTGTGGAAGAGCGAAAGAGAGACCTGAGGGCAGCAGAGATGCTGGCGGTGAGGCAAGAGAGACACGTGGAGGGCATTACTGAACCCTGGGCGGTACTAGACGTGCCGGGGGAGGGTAGTACACACTGAGGAGAAGACACGTGTGGGGCCAGGATGAGGGCGACCGGCTGTAGCCGGGGTAGAGGGACACGTGTATGGGTGGGCTTGGGAGGGAGCGGACACGCGGTGGTGGTCCTGGGGCGGTTTGCGGGGAGCCGCGTGGGATCTTGGGGTTTCTGTGGGTACAAGGGACAAGGAGGGTCTAGGAGCAATGGGAGGGGGTCTGGCGGCAGCAGCCCTGGCTCTCGCCGGCCTCTCCCGCTCCTCCGGTTTATCCCCCGCGCTCCCACGCCAGCGTTCTGTGGAGGCCCGGCAGAGCCCCGTCCCTCCTTTCCGGGAGGTGGTCCGGCCGGGAGTGTGAACCCCCCGCGACACGTGTGCGGGCTGGGCACACGTGTCCAGGGCTGCTCCTGGCCTAGAGCGTCTGGAGCAGCGCGGGCCAGACGCGCTCTTATCCAAAACGGAAGCGGAGCAGCAGCTCCCTAGGCCTTATATGCACCTGGATTTTGGTCTTTGCTGTGGTGAGCTGAATATATAAGCGCGGTTAGGAAAAGGTCCTGCCTTAGGCTGTGTTTCCTGAGGCTAATTCCTCTCTGTTGCGAATGCTGGGGCTGGTATGCAGGGCTCGGGTCCGTGTTTTTCCTATCTGTTTCACATTGGTGAATCATCCTACAATAAGAAAACACACCCAGGGCACTCTGCCTTTCCTTACTCCCCATGGTTGGCTGAATCTTCATGCAAAGAGCTGAGGACATAACTCTGCATCTCACTTGTTTTGTAGTCTTTTGGAGAATTATGTAATAAAACCTGTCTTGAGACTTGTCTGGACAGACTCCAGCTCCCTGAAGTCTAGCCCAGCATTTTCTCCTCATGTTGTTCTTCGTTGCTCAGGTCTCATGCTCTGCACCTTTAGCGCCATGATCTCACCAAAGCAAATGTTTGGCTGATGCTGAGCAGAACAGTGCTGGTTCTGGGTCTGGTCCCTCTTAGGTTGTTCTCAGCAGTTCACCCTGGCTGTTCTGCTCTCTGAAGGGGATGAGGCTTGCCCTGCTTTTGCTTGGGAACCTTGGATACCCCTGGGCACTGCTTTGCAGCAGCCTGAGACTGCTGCTCAGCATGAGAAAATAAAAGTGTTTCAGGGATGTCATGTGTGTGCCTGGCCAGAGTTTACCCTGGGAGCCCACTGCCTGTGGCCCCTGGGGTTATGTAACCCTGGGGCTGCTGCAGCTTTTCTGATCTCGTTTTCCAGGCTGTGAGCTGACTGCCAGTACCAAATCCTACACATTTCAGGTGGACAAGGAAGATGATTCTGACCATATTTTGGCCCTGTCTGTGGTAAGAGAAACAGGAATTAACTGTGCTTGTCCTCTCCCATGGTGGCCCACTGGCTCATCCCCCTCCTTCCCCCACCCTTCCCAGGCTTGGTTCCCTTTCCCTAGTCAGACTGGACAAGGGGCTTCCTTGGCTGAGATCTCCACAAAGGCTGCTTTCAGAGCAGGGCACAGGGGCTGTTGTATTTATCTGTTGTATGGAGGTGCTTGATCAAAGACAGTGAAGGCAGAAGCCTGCTCAGCAGAGAAATGCTCTAGACAAGGGGAAAAGGGAAGTATTTTTGCCTTGTGTTTGACCTTGCTGGAGCCTCCCACTAGAGCATGCCTTCCTTACCAGCTGGGTCTCTGGCTTATTGCTTTCCAAGCCCAGGTAGGTGCAGGTTTTCATTCTTGGCTATCTATCCCTGGGGTCTCTTTCTGTTTTGGGTGTACAGGACCTGCCAGCATGGATTAGATGAGCTGAAGTTCACAATCTCTGCTCCTTCCCAGGTCTGCCTTACGGATGGTGCCAAGGACGAGTGCAATGTGGTGGAGGTCATTGGACGAAATCATGAGAACCAGGAGATTGCTGTGCCTGTGGCCAATCTGAAGTTGTCATGCCAGCCCTTGGTAAGAGGATATTTTGAAGGCTCAGATGGGGATGGTTGAAGGGAACTAGACATCTCAGGATGTTTGTGGACCTTTCTTCTAGGATCTTGACCATGAACTGGTTTTTGCTTCTGCTGCTAACTCAGCTCCATCTCTGACTCTTTGCAGCTGAGTCTCGACAACTTCAAGCTGCAGCCTCCAGTGACCTTCCGCCTGGCAGCAGGCTCTGGCCCAGTACACCTTGCTGGCTGGCACAAGATTGGTAAGGGCTTGTGTATGGGGAAAGGCTTAGGAGGAGTGAGGAAAATGGAGGGTCTCCCTCCAGCACGAATGCCAGCTGGGGAGCCCTTGGGAGATGTGCTTGGTGCTGCCCAGCACATGTGCTCAGTGCTGGTCCCCTGAAGCCCATCTCTGTGCAGGGATTCCTTCACTGCTGTAAAGCCTTGCATAGGAAAAGGGGTCTGGATGACCTTTTCCCATGGCTGACTGTCACTGTTTCACTCTGAGATGCCCTTCCAGCTGGGATACAGCTTACTGTCTGCAAGCTGCTGTTAAGACTGCTCCAATGCTCTTTGGACTGTTTTGCTCTTGGGGTGTCTTGGGGGCCAGTTGTGTTTATCAAAGACATACACTGGTGAGTATACAGAGTTATCTGTGTGTCCTAGTGCACAGGGAAGGTGCTTCCTTTGAGGAGGACGATGACTTGTCTGAGGAGGAGGATGAGGAGCTTGCTCCTATCATGCCAGCCAAGAAGAGGAGGCAGTAACTTACTCCATGCGAGGTGATGGGCTGGGCAGTCTTGAAGGAAGGGTCTGGGTGGCTGCGTTGCTGGTATAGCAAACAGGGGCGAAAGCTGCCCTGCCGTGGGAGGTTGCTGGTCTCAGTCTGGTTCTTTCTTCAGGTACTCGCTGGGATTTGTCTCCCTGGATGGCTTTTACCTTGGACACTTCTTGCCAGGACCTCAAATGTTTGCTGCTTTATTTTGTTTTTTGTGGGTTTTTTTTGCTTTATTTTATTTTCTATTGTAACATTTTGGGAGCAGGGCCTGCCCCCAGCACTTGGGTGTCTTCTTTCCCACAGCCCTGGGAGCTTGATCCCAAAACTGGATGGACGCTGCTCGTATACCTGCTCTCCCCCATCCCTATGCTGGGAGTTGGGGATGGAGGAGGTGATCCTTACCCTGTGCCTTTTTGCTGTTCTGCACCTATGCTCTGTGCACTCCCTCTCCCTGCTTCTGAAATACCCAGTCCTGGCCACTTCTCCAGAAAACAGATGTAAAGCCAGCAGTGGGACAGGCAATTTCACTGATTCTGTGTTTGCTTTTCTTTACTCACAATTTGACATTTTTATACACTTAGAGATGTGAAACCAGAGCCCAGGCTGCATCCTCAACTGCCGTTTGGGTGGGGTGGGAGCTCACAGCCTATCTGTGGTTTGAGGGGAGGTTCTGGGTCAATCTTCTTTGTAAAGAACTGTTTTTACACTCTGAATAAAGATCTCTCAGGTGTCGGGTCTGGAGCAGGGTCATTGCTGGCTGGCAGTTTTCCTCCCACGTGCACTGCAGTGGGAGATGCTCCTCCATGTCCGCTCCCTGATACTTGCTTCTGTGGTGATGCTGCAAAGCTCCCAGGAGGGACCCAGGGGCTCCTCTCTCTGCCTTCTGGACTCTGCACGCTTGTGTCCCATCAGCCAGCTCAGCACTGTATCCAGACTACTGAGGGAAGGGGCAGAATCGCAGATGGCTGTATAGGGCAAAGACCCTGCTCCACATGTGCTCCCAAAGGTAACCCAAGCTGTTAGCAACACCCTCCTGGTTTGGGCCACATTGGCCCTGGTGCTGGCATAGAGTCACAACAGGTCCTTGCTTGTGTCCTGCTCTCAGCCAAACAGCATCCTGTGGAGGAGTGAAATGTCAGCATGGTGTGGGCAAGTTTGAGCTCTGATCTTTGCTGGGGAGTTGTGTCCCCCTGTGAGGAGTGATACCTGGAGAGGGTATGGTCCTTTCTACCCTTTAGTCAAGTGGCGCTTCTCACCCTGAGGGGCTGGTCCTATCCGTTAATGTTTCTCTGTTGGTTTTCTTGTATCCAGTCTTGCATCCCTTGCTCATGAGTTGATGCCTTGTCCCAGCCCTCCTTGTTTGTGACACTGGCTGTTGGACTGCTAAGCATCTGTTCTGCTGGGTCTGTTGGTGCTATGGGACGGTCAGTTTCTCAGCTGCATAGGCTACAGTAGAAAGTCTCGGGTGAATCCTCAGCTCAGACTTCTTCATAGGTTGTGAGTGGGGCTGTTTCTCTCCTCTGGGGCTTGTGATGCTCCTCTCCACCTTCCCACCATTTCCTTTTGGCTTCAAACAGCCCTTGACTAGCCCGGAGGGAGGCTTCGATAGCCTTAAAACGAAAGGGGAAAGGACTGCGGCATCCTACCGTCCTGGCGTTTGCACTGTGCCTGCCTCGGAGGCACCAGAGGAGAAAGCAGGGCCGGCCTGGGAGAGAAGAACCCCCAGTCTTGTGCATGGCACCCCGGTAGTGGGAGGTGGCGGGGGCCCGTACCACTAGGTGGCAGGCGGGCAGCGCGGTGGCCCCGCTTCCGCCCAGCACACCCAGGGGCACCGGGGTCCACCCAGCTCCTTACCTCTCCTCTTGCCTCTCCCTGCCCAGCAGCTTGTCTCTCCCAGGACCTTGGAGCCTTGTCCTAGGCCACGGCCACGCTCTCCGGGCGTGGGCAACCCCCGGGATGCAAAGGGTGTCCACCACTCTGCTGCTGCTCTAAGGTCCCTGCATGGAGCAGCGTGCTTGGTTCTGGCCCTGGGGTGAGGATGGATGCCAGCTGGGAGAGGTCATGCCCCTAGGGAAGTGTCGTTCCTCCTGCCATCCCAGGGCAATAGGGTGTCCCGAGCTGGCAGGCTGTGCCCATGCCCACGAGCCCTGTGAGATCCCCCAGCAAACCTCATTGCCATGGAGAAGTCCCTGGGAAGTGCGGCAATTCATCAGCCTTGCCAAGTGAAGAGATGCAGGAGTATCCTTCCCGAGGGCTGGCAGGGCACAGCACACTGGTGCTCTGTGCTGATGGTGCAGGAGAGGAGTGCAGGGCAGTGATTGGAGCTGTGGTTGTGCTGGTGCTGGGATGGTGCCTAGTCCCTGCCAGGGCTGACACTCAAGGACCTCACGGATCTCACAGGCTGCCTGTATGCAGAAGGGGTCAAGGCTAATTTATCTGCTGGGTCTTCATCCTGTTTGGTCTCTGCAGAGGAGCAGCTTGGCTCCAAGCAGATAAGAGTCAGTAGATCATTTTTAACAAGGTACTTCTGGAATAGTAGGCTTAGGTGGGTTGCTGGCTCAGAGCCTGGTGGGGTGTGATAAGGGGAGGGAGTGGGCACAGCTCTGCCCTGACAGGGTGGTACAGCTGCTTCACATGGGCTGGGAGAGGCAGTGCTGGCTGATGAAAAGCATTTGGCCTCTTAATGGTTAGAAAAAGCCAGTTTCAGGGTGCTAGTTTCCTTACAGGTGTCCAGATAGCTGGAACAATGCGCTGTGGAAGGACAGACAGTCCTGCTGAGAGCAAAGAAGGCACTGTGGGGGACGTGGTGCTGGTGGCAGGAGGCTTGAGGAGATGAAGCTTGTCCACCCTGCTGCAAGGCCAGGCCAGCCTAAGGCCTTGCCACAAGGTCTGCCTGGTACCCTATGCTGCTGCAGGGTGATGCCAGAGGAGAGGGGGCAATGGAGGGCCTGGGGGGTGTTGGCACTGCCAGGCCCCTTTCTAAATGATTTTGGGAGGTTTGCTTCCCCCTCTACAGCAATGCCATAGTCTAGATGTGCTCAGCTTGGGAAGAGGGAGATAAATGCTGAGATGGCAGCAGGCTGGGAGGGGGCATGCACTCACACACTGTGCTTAATGGGGAAGGATGGGATTACAGGGGTCACGCTAGGTGAGCAGCTTCCTTCGTGGAGCTGATGGTATCAAAGCAGGTGCCCCCGGCTGCAAATACCTTGGGCAAACAAACAGGGCTGTCTAAGAGCAGGTGAGCTCGGGCATGGCTAGGCTGGGGTTGCTCAGGGGTGGTGGGGAGCAGGAGACTCTCTGTGCGTGGGGAGTAAGTGTGGGGTTCCTGGTATGAAGGCAGCCTTGTTTTGCGTAGGGAGGGAGGAAATGAAGTTACTGTATTTATGTACATACATCTCCAGTATGGGGAGCCCACATATGTAAGGGTGCAGAGCTCATCTCTCTCCTGTGGGGTGGTGGAGGTGCCAGTACCCAGGGAGCCAAATGATGACCAACTCATCTAATGGCTCTGTGGTTGTTCTTATGCTCTGGGATGCTTTGAGTGTCCCTGCTCTCTGCTGTGTTTGGAGTGCTGCATGCTGACATTACTGGGAAGGATTCCTCCTGGCTCTGGCAGCACGGAGGAACCCTGATCCTGGCTGAGTCACACAGCAAAGAAATGTGGCCATAGTATAGCTTGATGTGGAAGTCAACAAGCATAAACACCATGGCCATGCACTCATGCTACTGCAATCTCCATAGCCCTCAGGCTGAGAGAGCTGAGGTGGCTCATCCTGGAGAAGAGAAGGCTCTGGGTAGACATTATTGAAGCCCTTCAGTACTTTAAGGAAGCCTGAAGGAAAGATGAGGAGGAACTTCTATACTAGGTGTATAGTTTTAAACTAAAAAAGGGAAGGTTTAGACTAAGTATAAGAAAGCATTTTTTTACACTGAGGGTGCTGAAACACTGGCAGAGAGGTGGCAGATACCCCATAACTGGGAACATTCCAGGTCAGGTTGAACAGGGCTCTGAGTTGAAGATGTCCATGCTGACTGCAAGGGAGTGAGACTAGATGACCTTTAAAGGTCCTTTCCAACCCAAAGCATTCTATGATTCTTGAACCAACCTGCTGTGCCCAGTGAGGCACTTGGGTTGCTCAACTCCTGCAGGGTCTAGCCCAAGTGCAGGCCTGCTCTGCTGGGCCTTGGCTACCTACCTCCAGTTGGGTGGCTGGGTGAGGCCAGTGTCTCCCAGAGGATGCTCTGGTTTCAGAGATCAGATTTGAGTTGGTTTCTCAGTGACAGAGAAGCATGATAGGAAGCTGCTCTTCTGAGCATGACCAGGCAGCAGTTTTGCTTGTGATGCTCCAGCAGGTCTTGTCCCAAAAGTTTTTTTGCTGGTTTTTAACTTTCCATGGCTGAGAACTGTGCCCCAAGGCAGCTGAGAGGCACAACTGTAGCTGTGCTGTAGGTGGGGCTGGTCCCCCGCTCCATGAGCTCTCCGTTGCTGCTTCCTAAGCTGAACTGGGTAACACTTTTTCTCTGAAGCATGGTTGCCTGGGCTTTCAAGGAAGCCAGTGGGACAGCCCTGGAGATGCAGCAATCCCCCGTGAGACACCCCTGGAAATGCAGCATCTCTCATTATCCCAGGGTTCAGTGGCTATGCAAGGTGGGTCAGAGAGCTGTGGGGTTCATGGCAGCTCGATGGCAGCAGGAGTGAGGAAAAGGACCATCAGAGCTACCCCCAGACTGGACCACCCTGCTGCTGGCATGATGAGTGTCCTATTCTCTGCAGTGTTAGCTGACTGTGCTATGCCTGTTCTGTCCTGACAGGCAGCAAACACAGGTACATCTGCTATTGCCTCAGAGAGCCACTGTCACAGTAGAGCTCAGGGCTGGCACTGGCAGAGCTGAGCCAGGGACACATTGCAACCAAGAGAGGAAGTAGTAAGATCTGCAAGGGCCAGGCTGCTGGTAATCCCCATTATCAACACACCTCGCAGAGGGAAATGGTGTGGGTGCACTGTTTCAAAACAGCCCTGTCTGCTAAAGAAGCTGAAACTCAGGTCTGAGGTCATTTCCTGCTCACCGGTTCTCAGTCATGGACTGAGTCTTCCCCAGTGTGCTTCGAGCTGGCTGGGAGCCTGGACGTGTGGATGTTCACTCCACTGACTGCTCTGTGGAAGGAGAAGAGGCTCCTTCAACTCTTGGCTTAACAGCAGGTGCTGGTAGCTGATTTACCATGGCTGATCCCAGCTGCACATGCTGGAACAAGAAATTGCTTATGGCCAGGCTCTGCTCCATAAGTTGCAGAGCCTGTAGGTGCTAAAAGTGAACATGGTTGGGCTGTGGTAGAAAGCCCCATGCAAGACAGCCTGGGTGAGGCTCCATCACAGCCATCCTGTACCATCCTTTCCCATAGTCCCAGTGCAGCCCACCTGGTGTCAGGGTGCTTTAAAGGGCTCTGCACTCAACAGCCACAGCCGAGATGCCCAGAGGTCACAGGTGTCCTGGCCTTTGAGCCCTCCAACATGCGAATCTAATTGCTCTGGGCTGGGCTGTCCCTGACACTGGCAGGACTGACACTGCTCATCCCTGCTAGGACTGGTGGCAGCCAAGGGGATGAGGTCTGCAAAGAGTGGCTGGGCTCTACCTTAAGGGAATTTAGGATCTGCTGGAGGGATCCTCCCAGAGAGGCACCTCATGGTAGGCAGCACAGGGACCTTGCTGTCACCTGTTTCTTGCCCTGGTGGTTGCAGAGTCCTAAGCTGCATGGAGAGGATTTGGCCTCTGTGGTGTCCTTGCTGATGATGGCTCTGCATAGGGTCTATGGGACACCCCATACCCTTTCTATGCCTCCAGCCCCTACTCTCCCAATGGGCTCTCAAGGGGGATGGAGACCACTGAACTGCAGTGCACAAGGTTTTTGGACTGGATAGGAAGGGTTGCTGCTGATGAGCAGAGCAGAGGATGAAGTGATGATGAGAGACAGAGATCTTGTTTGTAGCAGGTCTGCTCTGCTAGAATCTTCCTGTGTTCAGCTCAGTGGAAGGAAGCAGCATGGTCTAGCAGTAGGGCTGGGCCCTTAGGAGATGGGATTTTTGCTCCTGATGAAAAAGTGGGAGTCGTTGGAGAGGTCTCAAACCCCATCTGAACTCCCTGGATGCTTTCTTCTATAACTGCTCTGGCTCCCTGCAGCCCTGACCCATCTCTGCACACCCTGGAGACAGCATCTGCACCTTGATGGGAGCTTGGGTATCTTGTGCATGCCATGGCCATGCTCCAGGATACTATGAAGTTCTCTGCCACAGCTGATGCCTGGGAGAAACCAGTTACAGGCTATCCATGGGCATGGGAGCTGGAGAGGGGCACAGTTTCTGTGCCAGCTCACATGCTATTGTGGGGAGGGGCTGTAGGGCTGGCAGGAGGTGGAGTACTGGCTTGGATAAAGACTAGCAGGGGGCAGCTGGTCAGCAAGGTGAGAGGCTGTGGCCAAGGCATGGGAGCAGCAGGTGCCATGGGGAGTGTGCCCACCTTGTCATTTCCGTGGGGTTCACTCTTGGTGGCCCTGCCACCTCCCTCTGTCCTTCCAGTTCTTGCAGGGCCATATGGGGTGCCCCAGGGGCTGGCTCCCTGGGGCCAGGGTCAGGATGAGCTGTGGCTCTGCTGGGCTGGGATGTCAAAGGGGCCATAACCCTGGTGTTTTGCAAACTCCTGGGGTCAGCAGTTCAGCCGCCACTGACACAGGGGCCCAGAGACACACACGGGCATTTTGGGTGGATGCTGTAAGCAAACAAATGGAGGTAGAGTTACAGCCATCGGACAGCCCCCCCACCAGCCACTGCTGTTAGTTTTAGACTTAACCCCCCCCACAGCCTTAGCACAGCAGTTCCTCTTAAGAGGACCCAAACCAAAGCCAAATTGCCTTGCCTGGCTGACTGGGAGCTGAGGCTGGAACCGGGCAGCAAAGGACCAGGATTTTGCATCTCTGTTTCAGCTTCTCATAGCCCTGAAGGAGCCTCTGAGCCCATCCTACACAAAGGACAGTGACCCCCAGCATTGAGTGATGGCTCCCACCTTCCTGGGTGGCCAGTGGAGCCTGCTCCCACTCAGCCTGGCTTTGACCCCCCTTTCCAGCCCTACTTGATGGTATGTGGCTGGAGACCCCCAAGGAGGGTACTGCTTCTTGGGTCGGGGCTATGATGCTGGGGAAGTTTTGCCAGCCAGGAATTTCTTGCAACCAGGTCCTGTTTGGTTTGTGCAGTGGGGTCAAGAATGAAGTGGAGCTGCTTAAATACCATAAGCACACACATCCTCATCCACATGTCCATGTATGTCACCCCTTCCCCATGCACATGTGCCATGGCCCTTCCTGGTCAGGCTGCTCATTTTCTGACCCCTGGTAGTTGTAGAGCAGTTTTGCACAAAAATGCCCAACCTTGGGTTTAAATCGCTCTTGACTGGGGATGCCATCTTCTCCCTGAGCTGCTCCTACATGAACTGCCCTCACTGAGAGTTTTTGGTCTTTGTTTCTGGCTTGCCTAGCTCAAGTCTAGCCATGGCACTCTATATGGACCCCTTCCCAAGCTGGGTGGCTGCAGAGCTGTCCCACTTCCCTCTCCTTGCAGATAGATGTGGCCTGGGGGTGCATGCTTTCAATGCCCTCCACAAGGCTCCTGGCCTCTTTCAGCTCTGCCCAGTGCCAGTGTCTGGCTCACCTCTGAGCTCCCCCACCCCATGCACTGGGTGTGGATGCCAGAGATTGTGTATGGCTAGGCTTCACGAACGAAGATCCAGGATGCCAGAGATTAAAGCAGTGCTGGTGTTGGCAGAACCAAAGCCATGAGATGAGTGCTTAACACCAACAGAAAATCCCTCTGTACATCCATGAACTGCCCTGGATGAACTGCTTTGCATGGGGACCAGGAGCAAGACTGCCATATGCTGAGCCACTCTAGGCTACTCCTGCCACATTCACGTAGGTAGGTGGTGAGCTCTCCTCCAAATCACCCAGCCTGGATAGAAAGCAGAGCCCAGTTTTCACTTCTCTAATCTGGAGATGTGTTGCTTCCTGGGAGTTAGCACATGGCCACTAATACTGGAGCCAACATTGACACCATCACTTCCAGGAGTATAGCCTGAAATTATGGACGCAAAGGCCATGTTTCTATGCAGCTGCTAGTTGCACCCTATGAGTGCACTTTGCTGAAGAGGGCCCTAACTGGGCCACTTCACCCAGGTTGGTCCTGCACAGGGGTGGGCACAGCTCCACAGGACTGCAATCAGAACACAGAGGTAGTCTCCTGGCCTGGCATTCCCACTGCTTGTGAAACGTACCTCAACCTTGCTGCTAGTAATTGAATAGAGAGAATTAATTGTGAGTGGGCTCTGTCTCCCCTCCCCACTCCTTGTTTGCCCCAGGGCTGCCTTGGTGCTGTGGGTAGGGAAGGCAAGGTCATTCCCATGTAACGCATCCCAGTGGGGTTCATCCAAGTTCCTTCCCTTCGTGGGGGGAGGGTGTGGGTGGGCAGGTTAATGGTGAGCAGTGGATTGCCCCAGGCTGCTCCGTGCTGCTCAGCCATGGAGGAGCTGCTGTTGGCTCTGAAACGCCCCATTAATGCTGCAGTCCCTTTGTGAAGGATCAGCAGGCAGAGCTGGGGTGCTAAGCTGTAGGGCTGGGGATGGGAAAGGTGAGAATGGAGTGGGCTACCATCTCTCTTGGTCTGCTGAGAAGCTTCCACGTGTTTGTTTTGGGGTGGCAAAAGCTGGTTTATGATTAAACATCCTTCAGGTACAGCTGTAAAGTATTATGGGATCCTAGGTTTCATGCATTTTGTCTCTCCATCATATGCTGGTGGACGGGAGAGAGATGCTCCGGTGCAAGGCAGTGCTGCCTGAGCTCCAGTGTCCCCGTCTTTGTGTTACCCAGCCTTTGGCTAACCCTCAGCCCCATGTCAGCTGCCTACAGCCCACAATTTCCTCTTTCAAAGGCAACTGCTCTGCAGACTCTTGGAGCCCTCTGTGCTTGCAGATAGGAGGTCTCCTTGCCCTCCATCCAGCTTGGTGTTGCAGTATGCTGTTGCAGGTTCTGCTTTCCTCCATCAGTCGCAATTAGCGCTGTGGTCCTGTCTATGTCCCTGGCCTGTCAGGAGCAGAGAACTGTGCCTGTTGGCCCTTCTCTGAGAGTGACAGCAACATTCTGGTTGCTTCTTTGCCTGGTAGTTTCCCCTGATAAAGTAATGTTCAAGCCAAACCTCCTGCAGATTTTTTGCTGGCTTTTCCTCACCTGAAATTCTATCAGCCTCCTCTTGTGGTATGAATTTCTAGTTTACTAGGATACCTTATCTCCACTTGCCCTAATTTGGACTGGTTGCCCCTAAAACTGTGGTTGGTGTTCTTGCCTCTGCCTTTCTGAAATAAGTGATGCTATTGGGAAGGATTTAGACTGACACTCGGGGAGAAACTGGTAAGAGCTACACCTTGCTGACTTTGACCTCATGTGAGAAGCAGGGTCTTGCTCTGCCGTCCCTTGTCTTGCAGGAGGAGAGGAAGGAATTTCTGTGGATCACTTCTGACCTGGGTTGGGCCAGATGGGAACACAGCACAAGAAGCGGCCAGCTGGAAGCTGGATCAGACCCCTGGGCTATGTCCTGCAGATGCATGAAGGGATATCCTGGGAGAGGAATATGCAGCGCTGAGGGTCACAGGGAGAGACTCCTATGCTGTTTCCAGTCTCTGCCATACAGTGTCATAAGCAACCATCTCCCCAGGTCTCACAGTCCCTTGCCTGCTGCGCCCTTCATCTCCTGAAATCCTCTCCCGATCTGCCCACTGCCAGACTACAGTCTAGGCTGCTCCAGGAGCTACCATCATGTTTCCTGGCTGCCAGGGGAGACTTTGTGGGATACAAAGGGGAGGAAGAGATGGGGAAGGTCTGGGAGCAAACCTAGATCCCTGCCAGGATGGGACAACCATCTCTGTACCCTAGTTCCTGTCTCAGCTCCTGCTTCTTAGTGTTGTAGCTGTGTGCTGCACCTCGCCACCTTCAGCTTTATGGGAAAAGGGGTGAGAAAGCTGCAGCTCCTATCACCAGTATTTGATGCTTCATCTGCAGCTTTTAACATGTCTGAGGAACATAAAATACATGAGCTATTTTCTGAAGGAAACACTTCTGTGCCTGCCCAGCCTAAACGCAGTCCCAGTTCTGCAGATCAGGGTAATGGAATAGTGGTGCACCAGGACAGGACCCGATGGGACCATACTGGTAGCCTCCTCCAGGGATCACAGCCTAATGGCTGCCTGGAGTGCTGGGGACACAGCAGATCCCCAAGTCTTTCTGCTAGGAGGGGATTTCTTCTACTAGCTCCATAGCAGTTTGGCCTGAGGCCCAGCTGGTCTCAGGAGTGCTGCGCTGGGGTGTCTGCTCCACAGGAGAGCCAGACAAGCCATTTAGCGTCAGTGCCTGGTGATGGAAGGGACCCTCACCCATGGACCAGGAAGTTTAGCTCAGATGGCCTGTGAAGGAGCTGATAGGCAGACTGATTTCCCTTGTGATGCCTAGCACAGGAGAGAGGATTTCCAAAAAGGCTTGTTTTTCACTTAAAAACAAATGGAGGGGGTGTCATTCTTGATGCTAATATGGGTGACTCCATAGTGGGCTGGGAAGCACAGAGGGAAGAAGGCAAATGTCTCTGTGCAGGCACCTAACTCCCCTGCAAGGAGCAGATCATGTCTGTGAGCTGAGGCAGCAGCAGAGGTGAGATGAGCCCAGGAGCCATGATACTGTCTGTCCCTGGCTGCTATCAATCTGCTCATGTCTTTCCCCTGCCCAAAAGTGGTGTAGGACAGGGGCTGTGGAGGCTTTGGCTGTGGGCCCAAGGATGGCTGGCAGCAGCACTGTCTGTTATCCACTGTCAGGTGAAGTGTGGCTGTGCCTGATCCTGCACTGGCTTGGTTTTACAGCCATGACTGGCACTTGAGCCTGTTTGCCGAGAGCAGGGGACACGCGGGCTGTCAGCTCGCAGCTGCCTCTGACCCTGTACGGGACATCATAAATCTCTTGGTTTAAGGCAGCCTGGGCTGTTCTGGACATAGTGCTGTGGAACATAGTGTGTGTGTGCAAGATAACGTGCAGCCCTACCCTGCACCTGCCAGATGTATGGCCAAGGTGGCCACTGCTGAGCAAGAGCAGCATCTAGGAAAGAGACAGTGCCTAAATATCTTTAATTTTATATATATTAAAAAGTGAGGTTTGTCTGAATTTAGAGCATCAGGAATATCTAGTGCTGCCTGCTCTAGTTTTGCCTGGTTTTCCTTAGGCAACCCAGAGAGGTGGATATGAGGAGCTGCCTCACCCATGCTGTGGCACATCAGCTGCTCACACAGCTCGAAATGGAGAGTTTTTCTCCCAAGCATTTGCTGGACTGACGAGCTGAGTGCATGAGTGTGTGCTGCCCATGGAAACCTGCTGCTGCTTCAGCCAAGTGCCTTCAGTACCCATCCTACCCATTCCTGTGGTGCTCCTATACTCTTCCCGTTAAACACAGGCTTGGCCCAAGAGTTCTTTTTATACGTAGGAAAACCCCTCAGAGACACCCTTCCAGAATTCTGCACCAAGAAAAAGGGAATGAAAATGCACAAAGGGATGATTTTGTGGGAAATTTTGACCAGAAAAAGGCTGTTACCAGCCCTGTGCTGTGCTAGGTCTGATGATACTGATGAAGGGACTGTTTTTCTCCTTGAGCCCTGCAGGTCTAGCCTGGGGATGGGGCAATGCCCAGGCTCCCTGCAACACCTCCTGGCAGTGATGATGCTGGGCAAGACCAGGTGGGGACCCCTGGCACCCTTGGGAGATCTATCCCTGGAGGTGACTGTAGGCAACATTTGGGGGTGAAATGCTGAGTGTGTGGTGAGGAGAGACATGGGAGCATGTGTATTCAGGGTTGCGGGATAATTGAGCATGGGAAAAAACGCCCAAGCTGGATGTTAGTGTGTGTGTGAAAGAGAAAATATCCTGTGTTTGCAGCTGGAGTGTGACTATGTGTATGGGGGTGTGTATTTTTGGGGTAGGGGTGAACAAAGGAGAGTATGTGTGCCTGTGCTGGGTGGATGCACAATGTGTGTTTACAGGGTTGTGTAGGTGTTTTGGGGCTGTGGATGTGAAGAGTGCGAGTGGGACGGAGCGGGCTGTATGGGAAAGGCTGTGTGTGTGTATATGCAAAGGTCTGCGTGGTCTATGTGCGTGTCTGTGCATGTGCAGGAGGCTGTGCGGGTTGTATGTATGTGCGGTGTGCGGCGGTGCTGCCCGCCGCTCTGTCACTCAGAGGCCGGCTGACAGGAGCTGCTTCTCCAGCGGCGGCAGATAGCGCTGATTGCTGATTCGAGGAAACAAAATAGCAATTGTAATTATGGGCTCTGATAAGATAAAGGAGGGTGCGGGGAGCACGGGGACCGGCAGCGGGGCACGGCCGGCAAATTAGCAGCTGTCACTCAGCGCCGAGCAGGCGGCGCCGGCCCCGGCCCCGGCCAGGTACCGGCCCCGGGGGCCGCCTGCCGCAGCCCCCGCCCCGGTGCGCAACAGGTGGCGGGGCCGGGAACGCTAGGGCTCGCCGGAACAATGCAGCCCTCGGCGGCCTTGCCCGGGCTGCGGGGCTGAGCCCCGTTTTTCGGCTGCCGCCCGGCCCCATGACTCCGCACCGCCGGCCCTGAGGGCGCCCGCTCGCCCCACAGGTAAGCGCCTGGCAGGGATGCTCGGGGCGGTCTGGGGGAGGGATGTCCCGCTACCCGTTCCCCACTCCCTATCCCGGCTGCGGTGTTTGCTTAGCCTCGCTCCCTCTCGAAACTCTGTCCTCCTGCAACCCCCCAGTAATCCTTTTAATGTCTGGCACGTCCCGGGAGGGCTCACCCGCCTCGTCCTAATCCACACTACACCCTTGAGGGGCGAGCCCCCAGGGGGGAACCATGGCCACGACACCCCTCTCCCAGCCCCTTAAACCCCGTTTTACACATGGGGAAACTGAGGCACGGGGCGGGAGGGCGTCCTGCCGGCAACTCAGCCCTTAGTGCCAGCCCTGAGGTCGGCGATACCTGGCCCACTGCCTCCTCCGCCTCGGCAGGTACCTCGGGTTGGGGAGGGGAGCGGGGCCGGCGGTCCGGCCGGGCTTTCCTCTACGGCAGCCGCCGCCCCCCGGCCGCGCCCGCCCCTCGCCGTGGGGGCTGCGGGCAGGCCTAGCCGCATCCCAGGGCGGCAGCGGGGC
>VWZO01019875.1:4426-21289 GCA_013396975.1 Bucco capensis | reverse complement strand
AGCCTTGGTGATTCTGTGATTCTGTGATATGTCTATTAACCCTCCCAGTGGACTAAAATGAGATTGTTCCCCCATATTCTAATGCTTCTCCCAGTCCAGCTATTTGATTGGGACCAGAGCTCTGCAGAAATATGAAGGGCTTGCTCTTCTTTTTCTTTTCTGTGGGTTTTGTTGTTTGTTTGTTCTTTAACTTTGTTTTTGATAATGACTTGCTGCATGTGGAATAAAATGTTGGGCTTTATGGCCAGATTTTCTTGTTTTATCCAAGTGCAAAATTTCTGCTATTTTGCCTGCTGGACACATCTTTTCCTTCTCTGAAAACCCCTCAAAAACTCTTCTGGCACTTACGTCAGGGCACCATGTCCATGGTAGCAAGTTGCTACCAGCTTGTATTTGAAAATAAGAGATTTTGCAACAGAAGAGCAGACAACAGCTTTCTTGGACGTGGCTACTGCTCAGCAATGCATCACCCAACTCAGGCACTTCCTCAGAGGAGCCCAGCATAATGCTGTACTGCAAACCAGTACTAGGAGAAGTTCACTGAATGTAAAGCCAATGCTGTCCTTCACTATTTTTCCCTCTTCAGCCAAAGAAAAGGCTTTTCATTAGCAGATAAGCACTGCTGATGTTGACAGGAGCATGACCAGGACATGCAGATGTGTGAGCAAGGTGTATAAAGGAATGATGGTGCAGCTATTGGACATTTATTGCTTCCAGCAACTGGGACATCAGGCCCTGAAAGTTCAGCTTGAGATATAAACTTCAGCAAGCAGAGGAGCTAGGTCCAAGAGTGCTGAGCCTCTGTGCCGTACTCACCCAAACAGTGTCAACTTTTTACAACCCTGAATCCCCAAAACAGGTTGGCTGCTTCGGGGATGCTCCATGGGGTAACAAAGCTCCCACACTGTGCTTCACTGCTGCAGCCAGACCCCTCTGCAGTGGGCAGAGGTTTGCCCAATATGCCCACAGAGCCCCCCAGAGTCGTGGAAATGAAGGCACTGCAAGAGATAGACTGTGCAGGGCCAATCCACCCCAGCAGAGGCTGGTCCTAATAGCACACCATTTTCATAAAAGTCAGGTGGCTACATGGCCATGGAAGAGTGATTTTCCAATCTGCTGTTACGGGCTTGTAAAGGCGAAGTAGCTGCAAGCTTCCTAGAAATGTCAACCTCCGTTTTCGTGAGGACCTGCCATCCATCAGGTTTTACCAGCAGAAAGAAGAGGAGGGCGTACTTGGCAGTGCTGAGCAAGGAAGTTGCATGGGCATGTATCACTGCAATGAACATTCCTTCCTCCTCCATCCATGTTGGGTCAGGACAGTGCATTTATTGCCTAAAATCAGCACCCGGCTTTCCGTGCAGAACAGGGCAGAAGAGATAGCATCAGCTGACACCAACACTCAAGTTTTGCAAGCTTGGCAAGCAATGCTGCTGTGCAGAGCACCCTGCAATTAACCTCCAGCACACAGACCTGGGATCTCCCCAATGCCATCCTTGCAGTGACCTTTAGTGCCACAGCCATACCCTCACAGGATAAAGCTTAAGCACGCAGGCTGCAAAAACTTCAGTAAGAGAAATCGGTACCAAAATATTAAAAGATATCCAACTTCAAACTCCCTGGTTTTGATGCAGCACGACAAACCTGAGTGAAGGGAAAGGAAATAGAGATTTTCTCCATCTACTTTCCAAAAGTCAGGAAAGGGAGCACATTGCATGGTACATTGCAAGTTTGGGATGTGGCAAGATACCAACTGCATTTTATGTGTTGCAAAACCATCTCCTCTGTGGCAGCTGAGATTTCAAAGCATAAGCTCTGACCTTGGTAACACTTTTTACATATTGAGTCACTGCTAACACTGGAAATAACAGTGGAAAAGGGCTGAGATTTCAACGATTTCAATGCATGGCTGGATTTGCTGTGAACTGGGACAGTCCCAGATGTGAGCTTGGCCCTCCAGCCCTCTGCCACTCTCCATTACAGGCACAAGGGAGTGAGAATTAAACAGTGTGAAGTGGTGTAGAGCACTAGCATGCTAGACGAGGCAAGAGGTGGATGAGTATTTGAAGGAGGGTGAGGCATAGCCCTCTGACATGCCCTGTGGGTAGCCCTAACACTGTTGAGTTCAACCAAGTCTGACTTCCAGTTTCTTGTTACCCCACCCTCCAAGAAAGAATGGCTTGAGCTGTATAGTTGTTTTTTTTTCCTCTTGTAGAAAAATCAGGGCAGTTTCACAATCTTTGACTGTGAAGGCAAACATCCCAAAAACAACGCAAGGAAAGGAGGGAAGTTGGCACAGATGCTCTTCCACTGGTGGGAGCAAAGATAGATGGACAGACCAACAGGGAAAGAGAGAAATCTTTCTCACATACAACATCCCACCCCATCTGGTCCCTTCAGACTGATGCTCAGCCTGAAAATCTACCCTCTGAGACACTTTATCAGATACATAATTCAATTCCCTGACTCTTCCCCTTCACCCAACAAGGGAATAGCTGTCTCTGATAGCCCTTATTTGTTAAATAAAACACTCCTTGAAGGCTTCCCACAATAACATTTGCACAGAAAATTGACATCCTTCCTCCTCCAACCAGCCCCAGTGCTGTTTGTTTGTGAGTTAATAACTCGGATGCTCAGCTAAGCTATTGATCCTCTCTCAGAACAATTGTTCTTTTGGGTCCAAAACACAAAAAAGTAAAGGAACAAGCTAAAATGGCAAAATGAACTCAGCACTTGCACGTGGCCTCACGGCATTGGTACTGCAGAATGACTAGGGTCCTTCCCAGCCACTTGCAAAGCCTTCTGTAGACATAACTCTATGAGGCTGGATTTATCTCTCCATCAACAAGGAAACTGTACTGTTACTTGTAGGTGGAAAGCCAGCATTCATGACCCAAAATTATTCAGCACTCAACAAGGGCTTTGTAGCAGGACAGCTCATCCATGTAAGTATCTAGGCTAGAGATCTCCAGCAGCAGTGGTGCATGGGTACCATCATCTTCACTTATAGAGGAAAGGTAGTGTTTCAGAACCCCAACTCCCCATCTGAAGGAGAGAGGGCAACACCAGACCAGTCCCTCCATCCAGTGTGCTCTTTGGTCTCTTTTATATTAGACAGGACCTGGCATGCCGGAGATAGAGCAAAGCTCCAGATTAAATCCATTCTGTCCTGCCAGTACTCACTTAGGAGTGGGTACCCACTGTAACAAAACCTGACAAAAGCAAACAATTAAGGTTTATGCAGTGCCCTCATTCTCCTTAACTGTCCCTGCGCCAGCTGGGCATTGCATAACCTCTCCCAGGGGAATCCTCACCTGTGCCCCAACATTGTATTTTTGCTTTTCAATCTGCTCACATGTCTCTGGATAATTGTTCTTCAGACTGCTCTTTTCAGGGGAGATTTTCAAGGCAAACAATCTATTTTTCCCAAGTTGTTTTTTTTTTCTTCAAAGCCTTTGATGTCTGGGAAAATAACAGGCAACCTCAACACATGGCTGAGCATCAGGCAAGGGCTGGAAAGCACTAAGCGGAAATGCATTTAGTTGTCTGGGTCAAAAACCATTTCCTTTGTTAAATGATTATTATTGTTCCAAGAGGATTTCAGTGGGAATTGAGGGTGCTTAGATAGATGGATTCACAGGTTTGCTGAGCTTCTATAAGGGTCTCTATATCCTCCACCATAATTCTACATCATAACTTCCAACACCAATAACTCTTCTATGACTCCCAACAGATACTCCAGTGCATTCCAAAGCAATAACTTCTCAATGAACTCCAGACCTGCCAAATTGACTGTTTTTCCCCTGCAGACGCCTACTTTGGCCCTTCTCATCACACCCCTGGGAATCTTGACCCATTTACCTCTCCTTCTGGTTCCAAGATCAGCACAAGGGGAGCTGAGATCAGAAAGTGATTTGACTTGGACATCAACAAATAGCTCTGGCACTAAAAGCTTTCAGGCATCTCCTATTTTACTGACTGCTCTCAGTAGTCAAGGATCCAGACCTGAACCTGCTTGCACCAGGCATCCTTCTGAGCAAACCTTCCCCTATCACATGCCACCCTTTCTCATATTGCTCATTTCTTCCCACTTGTACCTGAAAATTGTTATGAGCATGTCGCAGGTCTCCCCTGGAGAAATTATTTAAAGTTATTCACCAGGGCTACAGAACAAATGCTTATATGATAAATAAATTGCAATGCATTTCTTGGGTCATCAGGCCTCCCAGTTCAGCTGTAAGAGCAGCACGCCAGGCACAGCGGCACTGAGCTGCTACCTCTCTGTGCACTTGATCTTAACGATGTGTTAATTAAGCTAAGGTTAGAGCTGCTCGTTACCTTATTATTTTTGGTTCTATCACAGTAATGCTCAGCAGCCTCAATCAGGAACAGGCGGGTTTTTTTTTTTCCCTTCTCTGCTTTTAAGTCACAAATTATTTCAAGATCTGGCAAAAATAAATGCACACGAGCAGGCTTTGCTCTTTTCCAGGGGATTTTGCTTTGTGAGGGAAGAAAGGTTTCAACAGTGTATTTGAATCAAAAATGAACATATGCAAGAGGGATAGAATGATATGCATCAGAAGTTACCCTTTTTTTCTTGAAAGGCTTTCTTTTAACCAAAGAAAAAACCCCAAAGACTAATCTCACAGCACTAGGTGCTGTGTACAGTCAGTCTGTGTGGCAGAACGAACACTGAGCAAGCTACCAGGCTGTCCAAAGGAGAACAGAGGAAGCATAAGGGGATTTGGCTCCAGTTTCAGGCACTCCAGTTGCTGTCACCCTCACTGACCTGCAAACTACCCCAGCTGCTGGGGCCAAGCATGGCCAGCCACCTCTCAGGTCATCCCCATCCTATGGTGCATACCAGAAGCAAGCAGCGCTTCTGTGCCTGAATAAATAACCATGTTTTAAAAGACAACACTGTATTTTATGATGAGCATGTTATAAAGGTGTGTGCCCTGGTGTATGTCCACCCCATGCCAGGCTGCTGTCACATGGGTGTAACAAGCTGTCAGTTCTCACCAGATCCCTGACAAGTCACCACAGTCACAGCCTTGCCTTACATTCTCCTGGGGAGAGGGTACAAGGTAGGCCAGAACTGGGGAGCAGGAACTATGAAAACCATCCCAGTCTGAAATCAAATGGAGTCCAGAAGCAAGAGGCAGATGAGGAATGCCACAGGGGCAACTTGGGCAGGTCCTGTTGATTCCAGGCAGGATGTGGGGACTCATCCTCAGCAGGTGATGCTCCTGCCCTGGGAAACCTGAATGTAGCATTGCCTGTATCTATCTGCTCCCAGACTGGGGGAAAAAAGCCACAAATACCTCTCAGGGTCTTTGCAGGAAGCCCTAAAATGCTTCTAACAGGGTGGACACCTACAACCACTATGGCTGCCAGCTTCTCCTTATGGGGGTATTCTTAGATGTTGGAGTACGGCCAAGCCAAGGAGTCCCACTGGGAGCCTGGGGCTGGCATTGCACTGCCCACCTATACCCCAGTGTCCTGCAAATCACCTGTGTTTTTAAAAGATGTCATTGTGCCCATGCTATCCAATTGCTAGGAAACAATTAAGCAGGCAATAGACCTCAAAATCACTGTGGAAAAAGGAGAAAAGGAGGCACCTGCTCAGCATAGGGCCCAGTTTCTAGAAAAAAAAATCTGCAATTCAACATCACATCTTTTGTTGAATGGGATCCAGGACTCCTTTTCCGCTTGTTTTCAACTGAAATTGTATTATGCCATTTCCGTTTGCTTCTGAAAACAGCTTGAACATTATCAGGAAACAAAACCTCTAGAAACTATTGGTGTTTCCCTGCCACTTCTCTTTGCATTCAGTGCTGCTATCCTCATCCAGAAAAGGCTAGTTCTATCCCAAAACTTAACTATTAAGTTCAGAAAATCTCCTGAATGAAAATAAAAAGTCCTTTCTGGGGAATAACCCATAGGAAAAAAGCATCAGAGATGTTCAGCAGTGCATAAATGGATAATTGACAGAAATGGCTCAGGAACTAGGGTGAAGAGCAGACTTTTCTGGGGACCATGGTGTCTCCCAAAAGCAGTGTGTCCCATCAGCTGTGGGTTTCCAAAGAGGTCTCACAGCACAAAGCAACACATGCAGACATGCAGGGACTTACTCAGGGGCTCTGGCATCCAGTCTTGGAGCAGGAAGGTGCTGCACAACTGCACTGATTATCTGCCGAACATCTGCCTCGCCCCTACTACTGTGGGGCTGGAGGAGTCCTCCGGCATTGCCGAGGATTAGTGCTGGAAAAGATTTTGTTGACTGTGTGATTTTGCACAGGAGGGGGAGAAAAAAATCCCACAGATTCCCTGGAAGCGAGGTGTTTCAGGACGGATCTCTTGGATGAAGGAGAGTAATTTGAGGTTGAAACCAGAGACCTTGCCAGAGCAAGCAGTGAGCGCTCATTCTGCTGTAGGCTGCAGGGTTTAGTCCCTTGTTCCAAACTGGGGAGAGCAGGACCTCTGATCCTGTGATCTCGCATGCCTTGAGCAACACCAAGGCACCTATTAAACCATGTCTGTGAAGGGGAAAGAAAGTGCAGCTTTGCGTGGTCTGCTTCTCCCTGCCCAAAAGGCTACAAAAGGGCAGAAAATACCACTTCTAGCTGTGGTGCAGTACCTAGGGGAAGGTGTGCATCCTTCCTGCTGTCTTGGCTGGGATACAGTTCTACCAAAATCCATTCATAGCCAGGAAGAGAGGTGGCAGCACAAGGGACCTAGTACATGCTTCTGGCATAAATTACTCCCTAATAAACCAAAGAGCCTCCTTTCTGAATAGGCGACAGAAGAGATCTGGAACTTCAGGCAATGGAGCCAGGTGGTGAGAATACATCCCTCATTCTGTAACCCACAAGAAGGAGAGAGGAAAGGAGAGGGAGGGGAGGGAAGGGAAGGGAAGGGAAGGGAAGGGAAGGGAAAAAGGGAAGGGGAAAAGGGAAAAGAAAAAGGGAAAGGAAAAAGGGAAAGGAAAAGGAAAAAGGGAAAGGAAAAGGAAAAAGGAAAATGTGTTTAACCTTTTGTGACACCTACCATCCATGTTAATGAGGTTTGTGAAATCTGTGTGCAAAAAGACTGACAGAAGCCTAAAAAACAAACCTGTGGTGAAGAGAAACAAATCCCCTGCTGTTTAATTAGCACAGATGTCTGGTGAGTTGGGAATTTATCTTTTTTTCATCTCCTTCAAAACCATAAGGGGCCAGAAACTTGCAGAGTAACACAAACAAAAGTCCCTTCAAATCAACTGGTGCTTTTGGCCAAGCAGAAACAGTTGGGATTTCCAAATATGGCCCATGGGAATATCAGCCCAGGCATTCTTGGGAAGCATCTCAGAGCCTGCACTGTCTCCCCAAAATAAAATCTTTCAGTCCAGCAGGACAAAAGAACCATTGCATGACAGTTGCTCTCGCACAACCATGCAAATTAAGCAATCAATCAGTAAAGCAATACCCTGGAAAAGAGCAGTGCACAGTGCACATGGTTCCAGCAGTGGGTGAGCAGAGCTGACCCATGGTTGTCTTCCATCACACATGAACTATTGTGTTCCCTTCTTCAAGAACATCACAGCAAGTGAAGATTTCTTTTTTGTTTTAGCCTTTTTATTGAAGTCTGGGGAGGAAGACCCTTTCTTGGAGACAATATGGATATCCAGCAAAAGTATTCATTTTTGTCTCAGCTGCTATATAAATCAATGGTAATTCTCTGGGGAAGTAACAGAGCAAAAAATTAGGAGTAAAATTTGCCAGACAGCAAGAAATGAGTTAGAAATTGCTGCTGTCCCTCCTGGGTTGGGGAGGGAATTGTGTCTCAAAGGTTTGGGATTCCATGTCTGCCTCCAGCTTCACATAACAACGTCCCCTGGAGCAAAAAGAAAAGGATGACTATTGAAAACCTCTCATGACTTCTTGTCCTTTGAAACAATTAAAAGAGATGGAAGACATCATTGCTACCTGTCCACAGACCAAAACTCCAGGAGGTGTCAGCAGCCCCTGACACTAGGCCTGAGCATCTGCTCAGCACCTAGAGGCCCAGATATGTTTGCAAACAGATCAGGAAAACGGCTGCATGTTTTAAAATGCATTTTAAAAATCAGATCCTGTTGGCAGGCAACTCTCAGACAGCAAGTGGGGCCAAATCCCATGAATAAATTGCTCAGAGCAAGTAGTTTGACATGCCATTATTCATAACTAATGCAGTCCTAGTAAACAGAAAACGGAGGCCAAATCTGCCTGTATAGGCACCAATGACATCATCTGTTTTCATCCTATTTATTGAGCAAAAGATAGCTACCATCATCCTCTAAAAGAGGAACAGAGTTTTTGGAGAAACAAATATTCCTGACAGCTCCAAGGTGAGGTGCGAGTTTGGAGAGTGAGGACACAGGCTGAAGAGAAATTTGGTCCCACCATTTTAAAGACACAAATAAAACTAACCAAGCACTTCGCCACCTCCAGGCAGTTCTCACTTAAGGTTATGAAGTGCATGGCTTCCCTGAGCCAAGAAGAAAGCTGGAGTCAATGGAGGGAGCATGGCACCCTCAGAGCATCCCCCCTAAAAGGAGGATCCCACCCTACCATTTCCAAACCAGTGTTTCAAAGCAGGTTATGAAGAATTTTTCAGAAGCAGCAAAGCTGCAGTGCATTTCCCAACCTCTCCATAGTGAAGTTATATACAAAACAAACAAAAAAAAGCTAGGGAAGTGAAGAGGGAGCAACTGGCTGTTCTTTCACTCAGCACAGCAATCACAGGCTGTCCAGTACAACCATCAACCAGCTGGTAAAGCAAGTGCAAGTCACAACTCTCACAGTGCTATCACAGAGCAAAACCTAGCAGAAGTCACTGTCAGGGCATACTGCAATCCTGATTGCAGATGGGAAGGGACCTTTGGGAAGCACAGGTCTGCCGATGCAGCTGCCAGAGGAGCAGCTGCTTGCAAGAAGTTGCGATGCTACAAACTAGAGCACAGACCTGCTATTTCTGCCATGTTTCTATAATCTTTACGAATTGCATTTATTTCGATTTGGGCAACACATAGGAAAATTGTGAACATGGCTGTGATCACTCTTCTCTTGCTTTGTTTCCCAAATAACACAATTTTTTAAGGCGTTTTAGTTGCAAGCTACTTCCATCATGAGGAGGCTAGCTCTGCATGCCCAGAATTTACCTTAAAGAAAAACTGAGCCATTGACCTAAAGGCTGCCACATTTATCTCAAACACAAAGGAAAATACTTCTGTAAATGACAAAGAAAATTTATTACGCTGCTTAAAAGTTACAGCCCATTAAAAAATTGCCCTGATTTGAATCATTGACTTTTCAAAATAAATACTATTCTTTCATCAATAAGCTCAAAATATAAGTTAACCACAAAACCCTTTGGAAAAAAGAAACATAAAACCAATATCTTTACACATTAATAACATCCATTGATCTAACTGCAAGCATATGTCCACATATATAATTTTACCATATCACACATCAGTAATACTCTACACTTCTTTTTATATTGAACAACGCTATTCCCGTGAAACCAAAGTCCTAAGTATTTTTGCTAAAAAGGCCCTTGCCATTTAAATGCACAATGATTGCATTTCAAAGTATTAATGCTAAGAGCATATTTGGTTATGCAGACCAGTATGAACCATTCATAAAATGAATGAGGCAAGCTGGTAGGCATGTCAGAAAAGAGGAACACTTTTATTTATAATAAACCAATGGTATTTTCTCTGCCTGCTTTTGCTATTACCTTCTTTACGTCTCAGATCTTGATTTACTAAGCAGCAACAGCAGCTCGCACTGATCATGGCATTGCCAGCATTCTGTGCCTTGGTGTTGTGAACAAGGC
The DNA here is from genome assembly GCA_013396975.1 of Bucco capensis. NCBI lineage: Eukaryota > Metazoa > Chordata > Aves > Piciformes > Bucconidae > Bucco > Bucco capensis. The sequence continues at coordinate 11,431 of VWZO01019875.1, read as the reverse complement.
TTAGGACAGTATAATCTGTTTATTAATGCCTTGAAGAGGTCTGAGCAACAAGGAGGAAAAACTGGCAGATGACAATATTTTTCAGGCTAATCAAGAGTATGATGGATAGGGGAGGCCATCAAAGCAAACAGCAGTGCCAGGCAGCAAGAAAGACCAGAATAGTGATAAATGCATGCCACCACATGCTGCAAGAGAGATTGTGAACTAATCACACACATTGCTGCAGTCTAAATTAGCTGAAAACAGCCAGCAAAGTGATGTCAGCCGTCACTCTGTGGCCACAGCTAAAATGGCAAACAAAATGTTAGGTGACATATAAAGACCCGGGATTATAAAATATGTGACAGTGTAAATCCACAGTATGCCCTGACCTGGAAAACTCCGGTCAGTCCTGAATATCCTGCATAAAAAAAAGAGCAAAAAGGTTTAAGTTCAGACAGGGGCAATAAATGCGATGAGATGTAGAGAAGGAGCAGTGTCTGGTACTTTAATTTACAAAAGAGGTAGATAAACAGGAAAAGGAAGGAGGAGAAAGGAGCAACAAAAGACAGCCAGAAAATGCTATTCAAAAAGCAAAAGGGCAAAAGGGTTCACAAAAGCAAGAATGATACTTGAAGCTGCTTTATTTATGCACATTTAGGGCCCGGTGCACAGCCAGCTCGCGGGCTCTGCTGCCTCTGAGCATCCCATAGACTCACAACCAAGAAAATTAAAAGCGCAAATTAAATGCTCTGATTTCTAAGAAGACTCATAGATGTGTGGTGTCACTGGTAGGTGGTGGATGAAGAAATGACCACACCAGGGAAAGAGCAACCAAGGTTGAGGGAAAGGCCACCATGGCCATCATGAGGTCTAATGGACAAAACCTGCATCCAGCCAGTAAAGCATGACCTGTCCCGCACAGTAGGTTGCCCCTAGCTGGGCACAGCCAAAAGACAATCCATATCCTTCAGCAGGCAGGCTCTCCCCAGCACCTTTTAAATGGTAGTTTAGGTGTTTATAGACTTGAGTTCTCTCTCTTCACATCTCCCTCAATCCTTGAGAAACACCTCTTCCAGCATACTGCTGTGAACACGATGACTCCCCAAATGTCTTTCCACCCTCCAACTCTGACTCTTCAACTGTGCGTATGCCTCTCCATGGCAGAGCTCCCACCTTCCCTGACACCAGTGGGATGCTTCTCAACACTGCACTCCCTGCATCTACCAGCTGTATCCTAAAACCACAGGTGCCCAGAGGCAGACAAGTGGACAAAAATCCCTGTACATCTCTTCATCTCTCCCCTCCCTGTTCTACTGAGGTCCAGTGATTTCCCAGCTGATGAACACATTACCACCTCATTCGGCAACGCCTCGGAGGCACTCACATTTCAGGCCCTGTCGAGAAAAAGATGAAGTATGAAAATCCCTTTCCTTTCCAATGCAGTCCTCCCAGCACCGGCCAAGGAGCAAATACAAAACGCCTCGGAAAACACACAAAAAACACCGGATGCGAGAGGCTGTGCCGAAGTCGCACCATATGCAGGTGTCAGGGAAAAAGGTCTCCTGTCTCCCACGCCAGGCTGCTATCTCCATTCCACAAAGCCTTCTTGTGAGGGTTTGATTCCCAGAGAAGACCCTCTCAATTCACTGGCTCACCAGTGACATGGACCAGGCAGAGAAGCGGCAGAAGATTCACCCAGCCATGGCCACTGGAATCTAAAAGTATCTGGTGAAGGTGTCTAACCTTGCTAGACATGAAGAGCTGGACACATGAGCACCTGCCAAGATATCATCTCACCTTTCAGCTACAAATATCACTGCAAGCATTTTCATCCCTGGAGTCACTAGTGAAAGCAGTCCCCTTTCCCTGCCCTCAAAGTTGCAACAAGAGGAGAAAGGCATTGGGTCTAGCCAGGAGTTAAACACTACCCCAAGGTGTCTCCTGGTGACAGCCCTGTCTGCAAACAACTGTATTTTCAGAGAGGGTGTAGCATGTTAAAATCTGTGAGGCACACTTGGGAGCTCACTCCTCTTCTTTGACCAGTGGCCCTGGAGCCCCTGTTTGGGGCATTATTTAGGAAAAGACATGCCTGGAGTGATGGAGAGAATGTCCAGTCTTGCTCTGGGATAAAGAGACACATCAGATAGCCTTCACCTTCATCCAAGATCCTGGGGAAAAGATCATCTTTGTCAGCATCTCAGGCCAATGGAGACTGCTGCTCCTCAGGAAAGGTCATGAGTCTCCTCCCTGAGAAGCTTTTTGGAAAGGGAAGGGGTTGACAGCAATTATAGCACTCTTCTTCCCTCCAACACCCTTGTAAACCCAAGCAGAGAAAAAAAATCCCACAGCTCTGCTCCATGATGGTTTTTCACCACATAATATGGGCTGATCACACCAGATTCATGCAAGATTTTGTATAAAGTGTAAAAAATAAAAAAGTCAGACAGAGGTTTGTTTAGTGGCGACAGCCCAGTCCTGCCTCTTTGACATTTGCTCCAAACCAGTGAACTGCACAGCATTTGAACTTTTGTTTAGACAGATAGGCCTGTGTATTTAGAAATCCTTGAAACTCATCCATCTGCAAAGACAGCAACTCCCGATAATGCAAAAGCTCTAGCTGGGATGCTGAGCTCAGCAGATGTCTCTACAAATGATTCCTATTAAAGTAAAAAATTACAATGCAAGCATCTATTAGACAATCCAAGCCTGACATGAAAAAGAAATTAAAAAAACATAATAGGTTCATGCCAGCCATCTTATAGATCACTGAGGAGCACAGGGAAGGCACCAGGACACCCATTCTCCATTGCCTGCCCAATGCAGAGCAATGCACCCTCCACCACACCCAGGACCATCACGCCACAGTTATCTTGATGGAGGTCTATTCAGCTCTTCAATACCTCTAGAGATGGAGATCCCAACCTGTTTACCTGGCAGCCAGTTTGGACATTCACTCACCCTTCTCATGATGATCATATCTCCTGGCATCCAGCCTGAATCTCCCTCACTACATTTTACACCCAGGGCTTATTACCCCTTGACACAACAGCTGGTTTCCCAGGAGGCTTTATGCTTCTCTGAAAGTTTACAGATTTTCTGAATTTCCTCTTATCCCAAACTGTGGCTTTAAGGGTGTGGGACATGCTTAGGTCTCTGGCTGCTTCATCCACTACCAGCATCAGCAAAGCACTGAGAAGTTCATCACAGGTGATAGCTGCAGGCATACAACAGCACTAGCCCTGGTCCCACCAAGCACAGGTAATGAGGCATGTCTACCAGTACCAAATGAAAAATACAAATGTTCTAACCAAGAAGCTAAAGACCCTTGGAGGCCAGAGTTAGGTGAAGAAGAATCCTCCCTTTGGTTTCCCTGGCTAGGGCAAGAGGTGGAATGTGCTGGGGAGTGCCCGCTGGCACCATGTCCCCTCTCTCTCCTGGCATATTGTGCAGCAGCAGTGTGCTCAGCTTACAGCTCCCTGACCATCGCAAAGCCTAAACCAGCAGATTATCACGTTAACACTTCAAATGTTTAATTTCCTGCTCCAATTACACTGGTTTTGCTGCAGGAGAGGCAGAAGAGGCGTACAAACGAAAACAAGCCAGGTGTTTCCAAAAAGTCACGGAGCAACTTTGAGACCACCAGACTTCCACCTCTCCTCTCTGGCCAGGGATGGGGACCAGTTCTCATGACAGCAAGGTGGCTGTGTGTAGACATCTGAGAGCCGATCTCTCAGACCAGCAACAGAGTCGCTCTCTATCCCACTGCTAAAATGAAAAGGTCTTTTTGTCAATCTCCACAATGCTGCAGAAACATTTCTTGAACCACAAGAAAAACAAGGCAGCTGGTGTTTGCAGAGCAAAACTGTAGCCTGCTGCAGAGAGGGGCTAGGAACATCGAGGAGAGAATAGGTATGGGGTAGGAGGAGAGCAAAAAATAGTGGGAGTAGGGAGGGGAGGGCATGGAGGCATAGAATCATTTGGGTTGGAAGGGACCTCTGGAGGTCATTTAGTCCAACCCTCCTGCAGTGGGCAGGGACATCCCCATCTAGATCAGGTTGCCCAGAGCCCTGTCAAGCCTCATCCTGAATGCCTCCAGGGATGGGGCCTCAACCCATAGGTGAGTGACAGAGTTTCACTCTGACAGAGGGATGAAAAACACAGAGGGGAACTTAAGGAGAGAGAAGGAGAGAGCAGAAGAAGGGGTAAAGATTCGGGGAGGAAAGGTAGCAGGGAGAAAGCAAGGGCATACAGAAGGAAAGAGGAATGATCAAGGAAGGAAAATGATCACTTCAGTCTGTGGCCACATGCAGGCTCCAGCAGAGCTGTCTCCACCTGGATGCTCCCTCTGCCATATCCATTGGGTTACTCAGTCTTCCCCAGATGAAGATACAGATCTGAAGAAAAAAAGATATTCCAACCCAGGTGCCTTGCAGGGCTGCAAGTCCAGGTTGAGCCGCTCATCCCCAAGCAATCGCTCAGCCTGAAATCCCTTCTGGCTTCTTGTAGGGAAAGCAGGACTCTGGCACTCAAAACTCCATGGAAAAGGCACATTGATTCCTCTGCAGCATCCCACTTCTCCCCGTGGAGGGAAAGTGACCCCCCATCGCCCTTGGCTGGGCTTGGGATCCCAGCTGCCAACAGACCTGGGAATTCTTTACCCTTGGTGCCCTTCCCAAAGGCCACCCACAGCTGCCAATATTCATAGCTCGCTGAGCACATGCATTGCACCAAGCTCACCCAAGCATGCAGGGAAGGAGGCAAGGAAAAACTAATGACCTTGGGGTCAGGGCCAGGAATAGCCACCCACAGCCAGAAATAGCTAGGACCATGTTCAATCCTGGTTCTTTGAAAGCTGCTGGACTGGATCATGGTGTTTCCAAGATTTCAGCCCCAGACAGGATAGGATTGCTTTCTCCTTTGGACTCATGTTCCCCTGCTGCAAGACGCCCCCATAGCTGGTCTCCTGCTCCAAAAAAGTTGCTGGGTGATGGAGCAGGTGGGAATGGGTAAGGGAAGCAATCCAGCAGTGGGGAGGGAAGAATTGACCTCCAGAAAATGTGCTGACCTCCAGAAAAGCAAGGGAGGCAGGTCAGGAGAAGGAATGGGTTTCAGCACCTGCTGCTGCGAAGCCTGATGCTGACCTGGGAAGGGGCGACACAGGGGAGCAGATTCCAGAGGATTTTGGCAGCATGCAGCAATCTGTGCACAGCTCGATGACTCCTTTGGGTGCCTGCGAGAATCTCAGCACGAGATCAATGCGGACAGAATGCAAGGCACAGAGACCATCACATGTGCTCCTCCATTCCCACAAGAAGGCTCTGAGCAGAGATAACCACCTCCTCACCCTGGATGTGCAAGGTGTAGTCACCCTCCCCATCCCCTAAGCACATGCACATATAAACACGCATGTCTATTTCCATGTGCAAACACAAAGCCTGGTGCACACCACTTCATCCGGCCCACAGGCAAAACTGTCCTGGCTGCACTGACAGGACCTGTATGCAAATTCCCTGGACCCCTGCAAGTCCCCACCACTGCCCACTTTGCTCTGTGATCAGCTGTGCCAGAGGTGCCTGCACTGAGATTGGGATGGATGCTGCTCCCAGGACAGGAATGTTGGCTGAACCCTTCATGCCAACCCATCAGACTGATCTTGCTGCCTTCAGCACCAGCCCAGCCGCTGACAGAGGCAGAATTCGATGATTAACCCTCAAGCACTACATCCAGGGTCCAATACTTGGGTAAGTAAGTGAAAGATGAGGGCAGCCAGGGGAGTGCGTCTGATGAAGGCAGCCAGTGCATAAGGCTGAAAGGTGTTGGTGAGCTAGCCCACTGGCTAGCTGGCCTGCAAAGGAAAACACCTTGAGCTCCCTGTAGAGTGGAGATCCTTGCTCCCAACCAACCAAGAGGAGATTTGAGCAACTCGTCTTCCATCCTTCCCGTGTACTGGCCTACCTGGAGAGCTTCCCAGCCATCTCCAGGGTGCTGATCAAAGGCTGCTGGTGTACCTGCATGTGTTAGCACTCCCTGTCTCCTCCCTTCCTCCCAGTCACCTCCCAGGAGAAGGGCAACCTGTTCCTTTTGCAAGGTCTCCCTGCAGGGCTGCTGCTTGCCTGTCCTCCATGGCTGTAAGGTCCTCACCCTGCACAGCAGCGATGGGCTGAGCTGGAGAAAGAACAGTGCCTGGGCTTTTTTCTGTGGGCTTTGAACTCCATTCTGGATATGGAATGGAATCCAGAACCCACCTACTTCTGCCCCACAACTGGACTATCACAGCACAAACTCATGGCAAAGCACTAAACCACCTCCATGTGCTCCTTTCCAAGAGGAGTCTCCAGAGTATCTCTGGAGGATGCTCCAAACACCATCTACCTGATTGCAACATAGCAGATATCTCCAGTGACATGTGGAGAGAATATTCTACCCCTTGACCCATAAAGAGACTCTCCTGCTTAATTTCCTTATCTCAATGCCGTTTTTCCAAGTCACTTTCTGTTTTCAGGCACCAGTGCTGAGGACAGCTGTGCTGCCAGGAGCTGGGCAGGGCAAAGCTGGCCAGGGTGGGCGTCAGCCTGGGGAAGTCTCCTAGCCCAGGTAGATGCATAGTATCAGACAGGTCTCATTGGTGGCAGCAAGTTGTGCTTGTGCAGCTGGGGAGCAAAAGAAGGGTCAGAGAAGGCAGAGAACGGGGGAGGTGCCTGAGGACTGGAGGAAGGCCGATGTTATCCCACTCTTCAAAAAGGGCAAGAAAGTCGACCCGGGTAACTATAGGCCAGTCAGCCTCACCTCCACCCCTGGAAAGGTGATGGAACAGTTTGTACTTGCCACCATCTCCAAGCATTTGGAGGAAAGGAGGCTTATCACAACTAGTCAACATGGATTCCATAAGGGGAAGTCCTGCTTGACTAATCTCACAGCCTTTTATGATGGAAAAACTAGGTGGATAGATGAGGGGAAGGCAGTGGATGTGGTTTTTCTCAACTTCAGCAAAGCTTTTGATATTGTCTCCCATGGTATCCTCAT
>VWZO01019870.1:699-12492 GCA_013396975.1 Bucco capensis | reverse complement strand
CTAACCATTCTATGATTCTATGATTACTTTGCTTCCGAGGCAGAATCGTTAAGTCAAGACTAGGTGTTACACAGAATAGAAGCTCATGAATGCTCACATGTGAAAATCACAATCCAAACTGAGAAGGGCTGTGTTCCTGACTATAGTTTCAGCACTACTGAGGGGTAACACAAAATAAATTATGTCCTTGAAGAACGTGCCAGATTTGAAGACTGCTCTGAAAGCCTGGTAGATCCCAAATTTGACTTGCCATTTGCAATCTGGTCTTTGAGGCTGTCTGCATTTGTATTGCATTCCTCCCACTGAGCCATCTGTGTGAATCCAGGCAGCATACTGAAACATCAAGTGTTATGAAGGGAAGAGACCTGGAAGAGATTCAATCCTCATCTTGGGCATAAAAATCACCTAGCATGGGAGGAGAAGTTATATATATGGGAGGTAACTTTAAGAGTCGCTTTGTCTGAGGAAGGCATAACAAACTTGTACTGGTATAGAATTACACTCTCAGAAAAAAGAATAAATAACAGGCCCCTTTTGCAATATTTAAGTCTACATTGAAACCTGAGAAGCTTGTACAGCGTTCTGGAATGCAGACCATCATGATATAAGATCAACTCTTGATCAGTTCTTAATAAACTGGACATCATGAGATTGTTAACCTGTTGAGGTAAAACTTTGATGATGATGCAGTAATATGTTTAGAAATACTTAAGTACAGTCAGAACTGTTCAATTTTTATGTTTTAAATGTGGCTTTCATTGTCCTGGAAATGTTTCATGGATTCTTTCATTAAGTAATAATAGGTAAACAGTATCCCACTGCTCTGTTTAAGATGTCAGCCTTCAGGAAGGACAAGAATGGAGACTATTTGAGAGACAGCATTATACCTGAGGAGGTCTAGTGGAATTAATTTTTGCAGTGCAAGCAGAAAAGGAGACTTTTATGCGGCACTTTCATATACAAGCAATCTATTTCAGCAATGGTTAAACAGAACTGGCAAAAAGATTATTAACATTGGTAATACCAGCAACCATTTGTTTAGCAGTTGATACTGATGCTCATCATTAAGTATTAGTCCCTTTCCCTTTGCAAAACTCTCTGCACCAGAACACCTAGCTTCCACTGGAAGGTCAGCGATGAGGATTCCCCTGCTGCAATGAAACCTTCCCTTGCACAGAACTTGAAAAATCCAAGCACTAGCTATACACTTGGGAGGTGCTTCTGTACCTCTGATCCATTCTGTAAGAGTGTTAAAGCCACAAGGTTTTACTTTTAGATGCTGAACAACAAGCTTCCTGCACATTGTATTATGTAAGCAAGGCCCCGGCAACTTCCCCAGCACCACCCTTCTCTTACTTGTGTCTTTCCACTTGCTCACTCATGCTGCTCCTGTTTCCATAGATACCTCAAAGAAGCGTGTGGGTGGGTTATGTTTTCTCATTTCTCCTTTATAAGAACATTTTAATAGACAACTGGGATTTCAGTAAAACAAAATAAAGTAAAGTAAAATAAAAAAACCAAAGAGTGGTCTTGTGAATCCAAAATCTTGGTTCAAGACCTAAAAAAGTCACAGGTCAATTTAAAGTCCATAACAGAAAAGCAGACTTTCTGCCTTATCCTTGTTTGCTCTTTCATGCCAAATCCAACCCATGATCTCCACAGCTGCATGCTCCCCAAAAAATCTGAGTCACCATAGCTACACTGTAGCTTACATGAGTTTACATCATATTCTGAGGTCCAAACTACACAGATATTTAGAGACTGATATCAGTCTCCAGGTTTCAAAATTGAAGCAAATGAGAAGTCAGGAATGATCCTAGAAAACAAGAGCTTAATTGGCAGCCATCAGTGAAAAGCTAAGCAGCTACTCACAAACAGCTTTACAACACAATCCTAAATTAGATTTAGTAATCTACTGTAGAAAGCTGCAGCACAAACACATACATAGTATTAAGTAATAGGCAATAAACCTGTGAGATTACTAGAACACAAACTATTAAATTCAGACATGGGGTAAAAGCAAATATAATTACCAATTCAGTAAGGACCTATCATCATCACCGTCAACCAACGTCAAGTGCGTTATCATAATCATGAAATGACATTATTCGAGTTAATCACACTGTAATCACGTAACCACCTAAAAGTAATCTTTATGAGCTTAATTATTGAATCTGATAATATGAGCCTCTAAAACTCTTTAATGTATTTATACTCACTGCCACACAAGACAGGGGAGTTCTTCAAGTCCTAATCACAAAGAATCAAACACAACATGCCACCCAGTACACACAGCGCAGAGCTGGGAAATAAACCTCCCAAGTCTCAACTCTGACAGAGTATTTTTATTATGCTTTACTTCTCTGCCAGCTGTTTATACCTTGCTTTTAACTAGTAATTACAAGAACACTGAGACCTGTCTCGCTATGTGTTTGTTGTATCAGATCTGAACACCAAAGAAATAGGTTGCACAAAACCTGCTTTTTCAAACAGCTTAAGCAATACGGAAATAGTATAAACAGCTTTCAACTGCAAATACTGAATAAGGTATTAAATTCATAGTGTATATCTTTTATGAGTAAAATTATGCAAGAATACCAAGGAAACACAAAGCCTCTTGACATGGTGAGAAGTAGCTCACATACTGAGAGCATGGCTTCAGGATTATATTAAAATCCAGCTAATCCTGACTGTGTAGGGAATTTCAGAGACAAAATGCCACAAATATTTTTCCTGCTGACAGAAGCAGCTGTGCTGTGCCAGAAATGAGGAAGCAAGTGAAAGCAGTAGGGAACAGGAGGGAGAAGTACTGCAGCCCCTATATGCTGACAAGTGCAGGCTCAACCATCCAGCTTCTCAACATCACACTGGCTGGGACAACAGTCAAGTGCCTTCCTAGACTGTGTACTGACCTAACTGCAGGTATGGGCCAGGGGAACTCCAGTTCCTGGTTCTGTTCCAATAAGGAAAATCCTGGAAATAAAGATGCTTTAGAAAGCTGTACCATGGCCCTTTCCTATCATGGGCGCCAAAGGGAAAGTCTGAGGGGCAGCATAGACCTGGAAGTCCCTGCCCTCCTAAGGAGGGAGAGGGACTGCACAGGACCTCTGGGGTGCACGTGCACAAAATGCAAGAGAGAAACTGGATGCAAGTAGATAAACACTGACTTAAACAGGCAGTCAAAGTGCACAGGTGAAGGTGTTTAAATGATGAAATTACTGCAGGGATCTCAACACAGGTTTGCAGCTGATTGTAAGCTTGGCCAAGCGGCTACAGGTTTACACTGGAGTTCCTACCAAACTATCTATAAGAACTCATTTGGAAATCATACTATGAGGAACTTATCTCCCTCTTTCAAATTCATTTGCTTATAGCTAGGTTCCTACTAATTTTACTACTCTGTGTCAAGACATGGACAAGACCCCCTAGCAAAACCAGGAAAAAAGATTTATAGGTGAATGTCAAGCCCTGTAACCACAGCAACAGAAAGGCAAAGAGAAGAAACCCATCCTAAGTGGGTGAGACAAACATGTAACACCTTATTTATTCTACACCTAATGCATCAGCTAGAAACATATATCTGCTTAAAAAGTGAACTATTTAACGTCACCTGCTTTGCTCAGCTGACCAGGCTCTTTGGAGTTAGATTTAGTTAAAATCTCTGGTCTTTTTTCACATATATCAATGACAGTTTGCATTTATAAACATAAAACATCTGTTTTAGTGCACAGTACTATTTTCAATAGTTTTTAAATAAAGATTTACATTATTACTCTACATATTTCACAGAGATGAAAGTTAATTCAACTACTAATTCACACCAGTGCTAGAGTTAATATGCCACTTAACATTTAGTCCTGCTTACTCTGGACATCATATTATGATTGCCCAGCCTTAAAGTGATGATAAAGCTGACTTTTTTTTTTTTTACTTCCCCAATTCTATATTTCTCAACAGGCAAACCAGCAAATAAAACCAGCTTTAATGGCAATACCTATCATGGCAGCATTGTTTTCGAGAAAAGCTGCCCTTCCATTGAACAAGATGTTGATAGAAACACAAGTGCACACTGTAGCCCTTCAAACATCCCTGTTTCCCTGGCAACACTTGCAGACCTACACAAAGTGACTGCATCAAGCAGAAAGAAACTCAGAAGAGTGAAATCATGCCTGCATTTCAGCATTGTGGAACTACTACATTTGACAATGAACAAAACCCACTGAGATAAAAAACACAGGCAAGTAGAAATGCAGTACAAACTTATCCCTTGAAGTCTGACCAGGAAAGAAAAGAAGTCATGGTTTAGCAGTGCAGAGGTTTGATCTCAGTTATGAACTGTAAGCCTGTGAAAGAAAAAAATAACACTAATACACAGTCATAGATATAAACATGTTAACATATTTTTTCATTTTACTGTTATCTCGTATACTCATCAGTGCATGATATATAGTATAGATGGGTTTTGCTCACTTTCTCTTTCAGTCTTTAGCCTCATGGCTCAGATTAAACACTTCCTTGCTTAAGTAATAGTCTATACTGCTTATGTCTCCCAGTCGACATGATCAGCAGCAGAACACTGCTGACAGGCACTGATTTACCACCTAGAAATGGCAGGATGCTTAGCCCTCTCCCTTTTCTTCTACAGAGTCTCTGTAGTCTGGTCCTCTTAAATAAAACCACTGTGAAAAACTTACACATCTCACTATGACACCCAACAGGGATTCATCTCAGCACAGAAACTGTTTCATGACCAATCAACAGTTTGCATACAGTGCTGCAAACTTGTAATAACACATGCCAGGAGTCTGAGAAACTGAAACTCTGGCCAGTATATTTTACTTTTGCTCCTTATTCCAATTTAGAGGGAAGTGAGTTACATGTATTTTTAGTATTTTTATGTACAGATAGATAACTTGCAAGTGAAGGTTGACTTCTGATTCCTCTACAGGATAAGAAGCTACATATTTGCTTCTGATTATGCTTTTATGTATTTTTGGAAGGTATATTTAAAATATGTAATATTACTATGACATTAAAAATCCAGTTGTATTCACTGCTCTTTCACCCATCCTCTTTTTTATCAGAAGAGTTCAGTACTACTTAGGTTTCTTAAATACAAGACAACTTCTCACTCATTTTGATTGAATGAGTATCATACACTAGGATATAGCTATGCAGTAAACTTCTTCAAAAGTCAATGGAAAAAAAAATCTCTACTAAACCAGAAATGGAAGAGGTGATGTCCCTAGTACCTAATGCTTTTACACAGAATCATCATTATTTTTTATCTCTCCAGTTCCCACAAACTGGAAACGAGAGCTGAAAATAAGGTCTGAAACATTGTATTCCATCACAGAAGCAGGGTTTTGCCTGCAGCATCTTATAATGTTCTTGATCTTGCACGTTATTAAACCCACATACTCTGAGGCCACTGGGATTTCACCACAGCAGTTCCTCTGTATACTGTGAAAACAGAGGGAAACATACCATAACATAACTTTATGAGGACTGACAAGTCATGCCGTTTCAGGCAGAGAACGTCAGTATTTTGCGGCTTTGCAATATCTGTTAAATACCCAATAGTCTCACTAACTGATACTACCATCAACTGTAAAATGCAGGATCTTGGTGGGTGCAAATAAACCAGCAACAGTGAGCCATTAAATAAAGTCTTACCAGTCTTACCCTCAGCAGGAAGACTGTACTTGCTGAGCTTCTGTGATCTTTAGCAGCCAAGAGGACTAGAACTAAGCAGGCAACTCTACAGAATAACTAACACAATGAGGTGTGTATTGAAACTTGTCTCTACAGGCCAATTTGGACAAGTCTGCATTCAGCATAACATCTAGTGCAGAGTCAGTGGTATGCACAAATAGCAAGGCTATGCTCTTCCTCTTTCATGATTGGTTATATTCAGTTGGATCATTTGGCAGAAATATTTGATTAAAGTTGAAGGAAGATTTATTCATTTGTATAACCACTATCCTTCATATCCTCGTTAGTTCTTATATTTTGATCCCTTTTATTAGAAGACTGAACTAACACAACAATAGAGCTTACCAAGAGAACAATTAGTTCAGCTCATCTTTTACCTGTTGAATACTATCTAACCTGAAAGTTGAGATTACAAATAATGTACACAAAGTAATGTCATTTTTTTGTTATATTGTCACCGAATATAATGAAGCCAAGAAACCTTAAAGCCAAGAGGTTCAAGTAGTTTCTGCAGGACTGTTTGAATTTTCTTTCTCCTCTCACACTCTACTTCCCCATCTGATCTTGCTGACAGGCAAGGATTTGGTCTAATTGGCTGTGAAGCTGCCGCACAAAGTTGCAGTAGGAATATTCAAAACGTTGCTCCTCCCACACTCACCTGCCAGAGAGACCCTCATTCCTAAGTAACTGTGATGGGTTACAACCAAGACAGTAACACACTCCCCTATATACATTCCTCTCAAGGTCATGCATACAGCAGCTGATAAGTGGTAACATAAGACTTTAATCTCATTGTCTAAGTAGCTCATTAATGTTTAAAATAGTTACAAGAATGAAGTCAGCCCTTGAAACTGAGACATGAGTACCTATAAGAATTTTCTCTGGCCATTAATGAAGGAGGAGCAAGAAGACCTGACAATAACAACCCTGGAGATTATGTGGGGTATTAAATGCTGCAGCTGCACCTCACAATATTCTGAAGTGTAACATTTATGCCTCCTTACAGCACAACCAAGGGAAAATTCATGAGGCCAATGGCACAATATTAAATAAATGTAGTGTGAAATAATGCCCAGAGCTAGCACTAAAATCTGTGTAAATTATAGACCATTAATAGAGATCACAATCTAGATATATTAAATGCACTTAAAAATACAATGTGTAGGCAAAAATACAGGATACAAAAATAACTCTTTATATATGAAAGGCTAGTTACCAAGTAAACGCTTGAAATTCATGCATCTCTTGAGCATAGTAGGCAGGCTTGTAGGAGGGATTAACAAGCACAGAAAAAATCTGAGGCAAATTTTTGAAAGAGGCTTGGAGGAAATTACCTATTAGCATATTGTTGCAAAAACATGAATTAAAATTAAAATTGAAGCATTTTTTGAAGCACTTATTACTATGTTTGAAGAGTAAGATAATATGGGTTTGAGCGAATTAACTTATACTTGGCATTAACTGCTTATGTCCAGACTCTTATCCACAGCAATAGGATGCCTGGTCATTTTTATTGAGAGAAACTTCTTTAACGATGGGATAAAGAATATATGTGTGACCAGCTACCATGGGGCAGCTGGCATACCACACCAAAACAATCTTTTACACACCCACATGCAATCATGCTTTCAAATTCTTTATGCATTGATGCATAAAACTTTAGACTTGGACAAATAAAAGTAATTCATGCTGCATGGCAAGAGACTGGCTATCACTTGATGGATTCTCAGTTTCCAAGGAAAGAGGCTGTATTACTATTTGCATTACAGAAGTCTTGATGCACAAAATATTTTTGTTTACAGCAGCCCATTGAAAATCAAATATGGATTTTAACAAAAAAGTCTGTAAGAGTCAGTAACTCCTGTCACTTACTTGGCTTAGAGTTAATGATGAGATTTTCAGCAGAGTACTGGGGTGGGAACCTGCAGTTTTCTCCTTGGCCCTCACTGCTGCCATACTCTATTACTTCCACTTGTCCCAGTGGTACACTCCACTTCAGTAAATATCTCTGGCCCGTTGTCACGATGCCACTGCTTTCATAGGAAGAGCTGGAAGATGCACAAATTATTGCTGTGGCAAACAACTATGTTTCATGGCATCCTACTTATTATTTTAACTTCTAAAAATCTGCTATTTATCAGTCAGAGTACGTCAAACAACTTGAAACAAACACATGCATCAGGCTGACTTTTGTGACTGAGTTTTCCTGAAGTGCAAAGAGCAGCTATGGAGGTGCAGATAATTTTGTTTACAAATAGCACAGGATTGCCAACAACAGTCCCTACATTTCTATAACAAAACATAAATTACTTTCTTTTAGATCAACGTGCATTTTGACATTCTTATACAAGTGCTTAGGATGATACTTGGGCTACACAGTTTCCTGATTTTTTTTGAAACAGTGCTCAAGAGTAGTAACTGCTACATTTAAGAAGTATGGATGATGGGACTTTTGAATGATCACCAGCAGCAAGAAGGGCGACACAATCTTTCAAGGGCTGGGAAGCTAAAATTTCTGCTGAGCCCTGTAGCCCATGTAGACCTCTGCAGCTGCTGTGGCTTCTGAGAGTTTTTCCATGTGAGCTACTGTTAAAGGTATTTCAGAGGAAAGAGCACACTGAGGAAGCTCACTTGGAACAGAAATGGCATTAATGCTCCCTTTGTTTCCTTAATTCCCTTATTAACATTCAAGCACATACAAATAAACATTTATTATAAAGTACAAAAGAGATGTTGAAGTGAACAAAAAATATGGAAGAGAAGTTAAATGCTTGGGGAAAATAAGCAAAGTGCATTTATTGAGAACAGTATCTAAATGCTGTTGTTCAGCTAGTCAGCTACCCACTGACAACACACTTCCGTTTCAACGAGAGGCAAGTATGAGAAAAAACCACAAATGCCATAGCTTACCTAAATATCTAAAATAGAAATAAAGAGAAATAAAGCATATCCTGCATGAGCTGAATAGGTAAGTTGTACATTCTATAGCATATACGTATTTTGAACAAAACCTTCTGGACTGGATACAGGTGTCACATAAAACTGGCAGATTATTGCCATCAGACCCTAACCATACTTTGCATCACAGAAGTAGTTCCTTCTGCAGTCAAAACCTAAAAGTAGTCCATGAAATTATGGAGGAATCCTAAATCCACATATACACCTTGCAGATGGACCCAACTGCAACTGGAACTTCCCCAAGGAAGTCATAAACTTTTTTTTGGCTAGTGAATAAAGCTAAAAGTGCATTCAACTATTCTAAAACCCCACTGTTACACAAATAAGCAGGTTGGAAAGCAAAAAAATGCTAGAGAAAACCATAACTAAACTTTTTCAGAGTTAGCAAACCTGATGACACATGCATGCCTAATTAACATCCCAAAGCAGGTTGCTCAGAACCAGTTAATGCCCATTGGAACAACAGTGCAGTGCTAACCAGAACTGTTGACTTCACATGAAACCCAGAGACTTGGCACAATCATTAACTTTTCACGTGGAAAATGGAAACAGATTGCACACCAAGACTTCAGGGACAAATAAATAAAATACAAAGACAGTGATTGTATGAGAGAAAATAAAATATGAACGGTTAAAAGCAATTTTCTTGTGGACCATCATGAAAAAATCTCCAGGTGTTACTAAGGAGCCGCAGAATTTGTAAAGGAAAAAAAATCACAGGATTACTGGCATAAACTTGTTCATTTTCTAAAGTGCAGTTATTACATGGTACTTCTCACTCATTCACCAAGCATTCACATGATTACAAAAATATGTACTGTATTCACACTTCAGTAATAAACTAATTATGCTTAAAAAAAGCCATTCTTGGAAGATTTTAATTGTCCACATTTTCTCTGTCTAGAATGTACCATTACATAAAGCAATTTATTACTCAAGCAACGTCTGAATGTGAGTATGACCTCAGCATACACAGAGGAATAATAACTAATGATTACAGCCAACTAAAACACAGAAGGCACTAATAAAAATGCTTTCTTCAAAGCTTTAATCCGTCAACATTTGGTCCTGGAGATAAAAATCCTTCCTGAATTGGAACTTTGTTAGTCAGTTGTTCCAGGTTTGTTCTGGCTTCATACATTAGCTTTATGTTTTGTGGGGTTTTTTTTGGTTGTTGGTGGTGGTTTTTTAGATTTTCAAATTGTGTCAGGTTACAGATTTTTGTGTGTCAGTAGGAATTTAAGAGAGAAAATAATCCTACCTTGGCACGCCTGTGCTCCACTAAACACTGATAAACAACTGTAACTAGACACTACAGAGCATTTCTCCTACTGATAAAATTGTCTTACAAATTTACTCTAGAACTTCCAAACATCAGCAGGAAATTTAGAGGACTGTAAGAAAGCTAGCTATCCTTTTATTATGACTACTCCTAGAAATCGTAAGCCATAGTAAAAACAACAATAAGAAAAAATTCAGCGTCATTTTTTCCAGTTGAAGCTTGAATAATCATTTAAAAAATGTAACTCAAGTCTTACCGAACATTTACTGTTGCACACATCAGCACATCATTTAACATGAAAATTCTTCGTTCTTTGGTTTTGATAATTTCTCCTTTGTCACTGTAAACTGTCTCAATCATATCATCAGTCCGTATGAGGGATCTGTTTCCACTGCTGAGTAGCTAGGTATTAAAAATAATCAGCATTGTATATTATACATGGTACATCTAAAATCCATTAAAAAAAAAAATAAAATAAAATAGATTATCACTTGCTATCCTAGTGAAAGTATTTGCATGTAGATTTGCCAAGTGAATTCAGCTAAAGCTCCTCTAATTAGCTGCACTTTCTGAAATTAACAGCATGTTTTGCAGACACTGCCTGCTTCTAGCAGTAATACAGAGCATCTGTCACTGGATTAGTGGTCAGCCCAGTCACTGGATTAGTGGTCAGCCCAGCCCTAGCCCTTGACACTATCCATCAATTCATCTTCCCAGTGCATAACATACACAATTTTACAGTTGACGTTGACTGACAAAAGGAAACCTGGACCACCTCTTAAAAAGCACATTCTGTGTCTTGAACTCCATCAACTATTTGTAGATTAGTATCTGCTTCAAGAAGCAGCAATATGAGAACCGGAAAACAAAGTGAAGTCTCTGAATCCATCTTCTAATGCACTTGGAATAGAAATGCTGTTCCACTATGAAAATGTATTTAGTATCCAATTTCTCATAAATAGCTTAAAACAAGTATGCTCTGGTTGAACAATGTTTTCCTAAAAACTTTCCTTTCATGCATCACAAAAACCCCTCAGGTCTTTAGCATGTTCCTGTTACTATATCCCAGAATGAGTCCAGAGTATAATCACCTGTAACTTCATGAAAGCAGTAACTGAAGCATTTACGTACCATCTCATGGGAAAGGATGAACAATTTATGATGCAAAGACAAACATACATATATCCACAGTACAGATAGCTACTAACGAACTCAAATCAAGTATATTGTTCCTTCATTCCTTCCTTCCTATGGGATGCCTTCTACTGTTATTAAAAAACATTTTGTTTGTACAATCCAAAGACGTAGCTGAAACAGACTGGGATGTTCCTTAAGACAAAGAAGATGGTGGACATGTTCAGTAGCACATCTTGAACTGCTCCACAGTTGGAAGCACTGTGGTACAAGGAAATCGTTCCTTCCTTTACACCAGAGTTCTGGGATAACTTAAAAGTTGAATTTTCCCATGCAGAAAATGTGCATGAGACTTTACAACATTATTTCCTACACTGCCACAGAACACTAATACTGCTGCTGCTATTGAAAGCTTATGGGTTGGAATTAGAGATCAAGGTAACAAGGGAATCCTTGTGGTTGGAGTCTACTACAGGCCTCCCAATCAGGAGAAGTCTGTTGATGAAGCATTCCTACTCCAACTACAGGAGGTATCAGGCTCACAGGCTCTTGTCCTGCTGGGGGACTTTAACCACCCCAGCATTTGCTGGAAAAACAACAGAACAAGCAGCAGGCAATCCAGAAGGCTCCTGGAGAGACTGGATGAAAACTTCCTAACACAAGAAATAGACACCCCTACCCGGGGGGGTGCAATACTTGATCTA
>VWZO01019868.1:0-13790 GCA_013396975.1 Bucco capensis | reverse complement strand
TGTATAACTCCCATCCCGGAATGATAGTAAGAGGTAGTAGAGGTGATTGATTGGAACNTTCTTAGAAATTCACTGTCTGCGTGCCTAGTTTTTTTTTTGTTTTTGTTTATTGCTGACCCCGAACACAGCCAGTCTAGTGAGGGCTGTGGGGGAGAGAAGGCATTCTGAGAAGCCTTCTCAAAAAGATTGTTCTTTTGACCCTAACTTCTGGTCAAACCAGGACAATGATTTAGGCTGTACTCTGTCTGCAGGATAGACTACTAGATGTCTACGTTTTTCCCCTCCTCCTGGAAAAGTGGGATTTTAATGCCAAACATTAGGCAGGGAGAATGACAATTATATTACACGATTACATTAGGAGACGCATGTGGAGTCTTCATCTCTCTGGCTTTGGAGTGGGAATAAGGAAATCAGACAGGGATGCATGGTGGTATGTGAAAGTGAAAAGAACTGCAGAGAGACTGAGTGCTTGGTGAAGGCTTTGCAGAAGCCCAATCAGCATTAGCCAACTGTTTTCACCTCTGGATTTTCACTTTAATTACTACTGCACTGTACATCTCAGTTACACTGGAATAAATCTGTAACAACTCACTGAAGTTAAATTATTGCAAGTTATCTTTAAGGAATTGTGGTACCAAAGCTACTGTCTATATTACAGGATTAGACTAATTCTGTTTATTACAGATTCTGAATATGCATAATAAAGTACAAACTTTACATACTTTTTCTGAATGTTAAACTTCATACATTCAACTCTAATTTAAATCTGCTTAACAAGAAACAAACATTTCCCTGCTTTAATGAGAAGGGGTTTTGCAGCTGAGTATTCTAATCTAAAATTCATTATCTAAAAGCTTGTAAATTAATTGGCTTTGTTTACAGCTACTGAGTACCAAAATACACTCATTGATTTCATACAGAGATGAAGCTATTTATGATTTAAGTGTATGCATCTCTAATGCTCAAATTCAAACTATTAATCCCTGCTATAACAACAGCAAATGCATTTATTAATTTCTTTGACTTCTAATGTGTTGATGTCATAAAACTGATCTTGTGATTAAAGGAAAAATATCAACACTGTAAATAGCAGCAGAGCAAGACTATTGAAAACTAGAATGCTCTTTTAATGATACTGGAAGAAAAAGTGACTTATCTATCTCTCTCCTATAATATAGTTCATGGATTTAGTGTTTTCTGGGGTATCCAAATCCATTTTATTTATGGTTTTTGTTTGTTATTATGACGGTAAAATTGCAGCTCCATTTGTTATGATCATAGAATCATAGAAATTTTCTTTACAGTAGCAATGATTTCTTGTGAAAAGAAGCAAAGCAAGACATAGATAGGTCTTCAGAGAGAGAGATTGTAGACCTGTGTAACTTTGCTTTGCACCAGAAAGTTGTGTGAAAAGTAACTGTGGGTTCTTGAGTAAAAGACTAGTTTCTGTTGCAGCATATTGTGTACTGTGAAGCAAAGGCTTTGAAAGTCTAACCACTTCCTCTATTTTTATCACATTAAACTCATCACATGGGCACTTCAGAAAACTTCAGTCCACCTTGTTAAATGCACAGAATTGCATTTATTTCACCCCAAGACCCTAAAAGTTCAATATGAAGCATCTCATGCAACTTCAGACAATGAAAAGTATAAATTGTTCTACTTTCAACAGTCTTACCTGCTCTCTTTTTCCAATCTACCTCTTGCAGGACAGTTGTAGGAATTCCAGCCCCTCAAACAGCCTCAGACAACTCCTATGACTCATGTTAGTCTGCTTTTCCCTCCAGAAATAACAATGCATCAGGCTTAGAATGGGCAAAATTCATCTCTGGATTTACAGCAATTCTGGTAGATCTTGGCTTGTGTTGTAGAGATGTGTGAGACAGGACAAGGAAACTGCTTCCTTTCTAAGAAGGTGCAAGATAAATTTCAACTGGACATGGCAGAGTTCTTGTTGATGGTCTTTCTGGTGAACACTTACCTGCTTTATAATTTTCTTCTTTTTCTAAAGTATTTTTCTGAAGTTTCTTTAAAAGACATTTGTTATTGTGGTACCTTACTTGACTTACTGCAGGTACAAAAATATAATGTATTAAATTTTTTGATATAGTGGTAAGAGCTCTGTCATGCCTGATCTCTAAGATGTGTGAGAGAATACAATTTTTATGCTTGTAGTTTCATTAAGTCTTCCATTTGTAGGTGGCTTTTCTTGTCACTGTGATTAAACAGTATTCTCTGACAATGTGCGTCAACTTTTGAGGTGTTAGTTGAAAAGGAAAAAACACCAAGCAATGCCATTTCGTTGACATCATAACCCAAACAGACATATCTCAATTTGTCCTGGTTTGACCAGCAAAACTGAGGATTTACTAGGTCAAAAGAACAATCTTTTGAGAGGACTTGCCAGAATGCCCCCTCTCCCCAAAAGATGGGGACAGTAATAAACAAAAACAAAAGCACCAGGCATGCAGATAGTGAATTTCTAAGAATAGCTTTATCTATATTTAAATGGTACAACAGTATGAAAGAGATAAATTACAAAGAAGATAAAGGTTGTTAGTTAAAAGACGGCTTCGGCCCTTCACCCTTCTACTAACCACAATGCGTGACCTTGCCGGCAAAAGCTGTCAGGCTTCCAAACATCCACCCCCTCCTTATCAGGTCCTTATCACTCCCTCCCTACCTTCAAGAAATCCAGAGGGATTTCAAGAATGCCAGAGGCCCCCCTTTTTCTCTCAAAAAAGGGGGGGGAGGGGAGGAGGAAGAGATGAATCCAAGTACAGCTGATCCCCGAGAGCAGGAAGCAGGAAGAGAGAGCTCTCCCTCCCATGACATGCTTACAGGCTTCCATTTACACTGCGCATTTGCGAGGTTTCTTTTTTCTTTCTTATCAGTTTCTCCCGGCTCCTCCCAGTGAATTCTTTTGTGGGTGAAGGAAGGAGGGGGGCAGAAGAAGTCTAGCCACTGACTCTTCTTAAAGAGATAATGTCCAAAATTCAAAAGGGAATATGACGTACAGAAGATCCTTAATGTCTTTTTTTTTTTTCTTCAGCTTTAAATCATCCCATGACACAATTAGATGCTGATTTGAGGAATGGGAGGTTGTTGGCTTCAGGGCTCTAGAATATGTTCTTTTTTTTTTCTTTTTTTTTTGGATGTGTGCTCCTACTAAACAAAATAACAATGGTGCAAAGAAAATATGCTGTAAATATTACTATAATGGTCATAGTAGCTCTAGGAGTTCACGTTGTTCTCACTCTTAAGGATGTTAAGCTTTCAAAAGCCAGATAAAATTCCGTGCTTTGTCATTTTGCTAACAAAATAATCTATACAGCATTGTTGTGGATAGCCTGTCAAATAAAACAAATGTACGAAGTCTTTGTAGCAGCATTGCAGATATGTATGCACAATTGCCCAACTAGTTAATCTAAAGATGCATGTTGCATCTGTGATGTTGCCTAGTTTAGAAACTTTTATTAGCAGGTATTAGAGATCCACCTGAAATGTCACACGCTTCAGAAGTTCAAGTATTCATGGCACTTTACTGCATCCAGTGCTAGATGTCCCCATTGTACTAGGTGATAATCTACCGAATGGTTCAAAAGATTTAATTTTGAAACATTTGAGGTGATCTCTAGGCTTCAGCTATGCTATCATGGCTAAGAAATTCTTGAATGAAGAGTAGAGCAAAAGTGTTGCAAACTCGATACCAGATTTTTAGCTGCATTGCACTTCTTCTGTGCCGTTGGGCATAGCAGAGCTGGAAAGCAAGTTAGACTGGGTGCTGGGTTATTGGAGAAACAGACACATGGGCAGGCCTGGCAAAGTGACTCACTGCCAAGCATCCCAGATTGTCTTAGGAGGAAAGACCTCAGCTGAGAGGAGTTTTAGGTCTCTGATAACTCTAGATATGGGACAGGATCTTGTGTAAAACAAAAAGAGCTGAGGTGGAAGTAAACATTAATTAAAGTGGGGTTGTTCAGTCTGCAGAAGAGAAGGCTCCAGGGAGACCTTATAGCAGTCTTCCAGTGCTTAAAGGGAGCCTATAAGAAAGACTGAGACAGAATTTTTAGTAAGGCCTGTTGCGACAGAACAAGGGCTAATGATTTCAAACTAAAAGAGGGTAGATTAGGATTAGATATAAGCAAAATATTTTTTACAAAGAGATTGGTGGAATACTGGCACATATTGTCCAGAGAGGTGGTAGATACTTCATGCCTGGAAGCATTCAGGCTCTGAGCAAGCCTTGTTCTAGCTGAAGATGTCCTTTGCTTCCTTCAGAGGGATTAAGCTAGGTGATCTTTACAGGTTCTTTACAACCCAAATTATTCTGTGATTCTGTAATTCTACAAAAAATATTCTAGGGAATTCTGCTTAGACCTCTGGCTTTTACTCTTACATGAAGAGATCATAGAATCATAGAATGGTTTGGGTTGGAAGGGACCTCTGGAGGTCATCTAGTTTAACCCCCCTGCAGTGGGCAGGGACATCCCCAACTAGATCAGGTTGCTCAGAGCCCTGTCAAGCCTCGCCTTGAATGCCTCCAGGGATGGGGCCTCAACCACCTCCCTGGGCAACCTGTACCAGTGTTCCACCACCCTTGTGGTGAGGAACTTCTTTCAAATGTCCAGTTTAAATCTACTCTTCTCCAATTTAAAATCATTGCCCCTTGTCCTTTCACTCCAGGCCTTTACAAACAGACCCTCTCCAGCCNGGTCCTTCTGGATGACATCTTGCCCCTCCAACTTATCAACAGCAAGTATAAAGTATAAAGTATAAAGTTTGCATAAATGTGCAGGAAAATGGCAGGCAGACAGATGAACTTGTCTGCACTGACTTGTCTCTTTTCTCCTTGCTATTATGGAAGAATTTGATTGCCAAGCTAATTTGTCTCTTCAACTCATTTTAAGGGGTCATAAATGAAGTCACTGCTGAGGATACAGCCATCCTCAAGGAAGCAGTGCCAGTGTCCTTTTATATATCTGTTGACTGTATGCTTCTGGAATAGCTGTCCAGGCCTTGCAGCAGGTCTGCCCTTGTGTGGGTGTGTGAATGAGCAGGTTATTGCTTCAGTGGCAGGCATGGAAGAGTTAGCCTCTGCCTCCCACTGAGCTTAAAAGTGTTCACCTTGAAGTGCTTAGTTACAGGAAATTGCATGCACCCACACAGACAAGCACCTCCAACCCCCATTTTTTTTGTGTTAGATTTCTATACAAAGATGTTTATACAGAAATGAGGTTTTCAAGTATATTAGAGATTTGTTTCCCAGAAAATGTTAACCTCGATGTATATAAGGGATTTTTTTTGCACATAATAGCACTGTACGGAAAACTCATCTCCCTTAAGTACTAATCTGGGTGTAAGTAAATGAGTTAGGTTGAAGCTGTTGTTTTTTAAAGAAAAATGTATAATGTATGTATAATGTAATCGTGTAAAACATAGTAGAGGATATATAATGTAACCCACTCTTGAAACAAATGTCAAGGGAAATATTTGATTTTTATGATATGTTCACAAACCCTAGATAAAACCACTAAATAACTGTATGAATAACACCATTCTTATTTTTAAGTACTAGTAAACAAAGGTTATCAGAATTTTTTGTCTTGCTTTGCCCTCAGAGGTCTGTCTTTTGTAAATAAATTCATAGAAAGGCAGAAGGCTAAAAATCCAAAGGATAAGAACACAGACTTAGGCGAAAAATTATCATGTGAATAAGTTTGTGTTGTTAGCATTAAGAATAGTGTCTTGAAAATACACTGTAAAATAATGTAGGAAATCTGGTTACCTGTAGGCTACCTTGATTTCACGTTTACAAGTAGAAAAACACTCTTATCCTAATGCCTTATCCTAACACAATACTCTGAACAGAATTAGTTTCCATCAGGATCTGAAAATTATTCATCTTGTAAATACTAATGGAAACAAGCATCTCTGTATAAATCAATTGTAACCCTAGTCCAAGTCTGATGGAAATGATTGAAATTCAGTCACTGGTGCATGGAAGAATTGCCTTTATCTTAGCATTCCATATCTTATGTCCTTTATCCTATACAACATGTTGTCAAGGTACTAGTTTCTACATTATTGAGGGAAAGTGAAAAATAATTCTTTTTGATGACTGTTCATTGGAACAACTATGTAAGAATGGATTTGTTGAGCCGGAAGCTTGCCTTTCACCATATTCTCCAATTTCAATCATCAAAATGTGTTCTATGAGTTTAACTTTTCAAAATGCATATTGGTGGATGGAGTCTTTGTAAAATTTAATGTAATGAGGTAGTCAGCTTTCCACGTCTTTTGATTCTTTCACACTAAAAAGATCCTTTTCAAGCTGACCCCCATTTGCTTCCCACTCAAGTAGATAGGTCATTCCTTTCTATGCAGTGTGTACACTTAATCAGGTCCCAGACAGAATCATTTTCTCTGTGATTTCTGTGAGGAGGGCCAGCTGTCAACCAGTACTCCTAGGTCCCTCTCCCCTGAGCCACTCTCCAGCCACTCATCTCCCAGCCTGTAGCGCTGCATGGGGTTGTTGTGGCCAAAGTGTAAGACTCTGCATTTGGCTTGGTTGAATTTCATGCCATTGATCACTACCCATTCACCTAGCCTGTCCAGGTCCCTCTGCAGTGCCTTCCTTCCTTCCAGGAGATGGACATTCCCTCCCAACTTGGTGTCATCCGCAAATTTACTGATGGTAGACTTGATCCCCTCATCCAGGTCATCAATAAAGATGTTGAACACGACTGGGCCCAGGACTGAACCCTGGGGGACACCACTGGTCACTGGACACCAGCTGGAAGTGGCACCATTCACAACCACTCTCTGTGCTCGATCATCCAGCCAGTTTTTAACCCAGTGAAGAGTGTACCTGTCCAAGACATGAGCTGCTAGCTTTTTCATTAGGATGTTATGGGAGACTGTGTCAAATAAAAAACAAGAATGTCATTTTGTTGTGGAAAGATAAGCACAAGACTGGGCTGCAAAAAGCAAGGTATGAGCTGTACTCGTGCTCTACTCGGCATAGTTAAAGCTGCAGCTTAGTTACGAGCTGTCACACCTAAGGAAAATTTATACTTACTGAAAGCATTATGAGGAACAGCAATGAGAATGATTTGGGATGTACAAAGTATAACAGAATGCACTGAGGGGTTTGACTTGAGGAAGAGAATATGGGGGCAGTGGGGAGAAAGGACGAGACAGAATAGCATTACATGCAAAACGGTGATGGAAAGACGAGCAATGTAATTTTTCTCCCTCTTTCCATGGAACAGATCCTTCCCATGTCTGTATTTCTAAGAGTCTCTGATTATGAGATACCTAACTGAAATTGCCAGAGCATCCTTAGTGGCTGTCTGACTTGCTTTCTTAACAACCTTTCTGCCTGACTGTAGCCTCCAAAGAATATGATAGTGAAGAGGTGTAAATACGAGTTTTATTTCTGGCTGTATTAGAAAACACTTTGACTTAGGCCTAAAGAACTATTTAATAGTTATGGAAGGGATACAGAAAAGCAGCAGCATACATTTTTGTGTTATAGAAGTGAGTCATTAAATTCATTTTCATTTAACCTCTGACATTGCTTCTGACATCATCAGCATATTTGCTGCAGGGGGATAGCCTAAAACTACAAAGATGATATTTACAGATTTTAAAAGTAAGATAATAGCTCTGCTACATCAGTTTTCTTCCTAAACAGACCCAAAAGTACGGACTAACTGAACTGTTGTGGCTTAGCACAAACAAGAACTGAACAAAATATCAACCAGGGATTTAAAGATTTCTTTTGTTCTCATAATCATCCTAGCTTTCTTTGAATTAGTTAATTACTATGTTTAAGGTTACTGTGGGTAAACATTGGATTATTCTTCCTCAATGAAGCAATGTAGAAATTTCCACAATATTTTGCATTGCAAATGATTTCATATAAAATAATTATTTCAATGCCAATAACCAGTAAACCTCAGCCTAAAGAAAAGTGCATTTTCCAGTAGAAAACACTGCTGTGCAAAATCATATTACATAACTATAGGAATTTATGAGGCTCCTTGGTTAAAATCCTTAAGGGCAGTTAAAACAGTGTGCAAACACACTGTTAACATAAAAGGGTTTTTTTTCTCTAGTAAAGATCATTTGCAGCAGCTCATTAGAGTGTATCCCATTTTCTAAGTGATTTCAGCTCATATGTGCTCCTGCTGCTGCTGTTTCCACCTCCAATGACTATTTAACCATTGGCCAGGTTTGACCATGTCTGACAGAGATGAGATTTAAAACTCCCAGACTTGTGCAATCCATAGAGTGATCCTAGCTGTGCAGATGCTACATGTCTTGCTTGCCTCCAGCCTCACCATGTTACCAGCTTCATCTTGTGCCAGGAGGCAAAATGAAAGTATGTACATACAAGCTATAGGTAAGAGCTGGAGTCTGGGGCATAACCAAGCAACCCTGGGACACAAAGCTGTAGGGAATCAAGTTTCATCTATGCTTCTGCTGCTCACAGAGCTGTTTTTGTTCTTAGAGATCAGTCAGTGTGCGGTGAAGGTCACAGAGAGCTTTTTTGTGGGCAATCTTTGTCTTTCCTTTCTGGAAGTTTTGGGTTGTATTCAAAATAAGAAAAGAGAAACAGATTTGTATAACAAACTGGCTGATGCACATCTGTACTTCAGCTTGAAGGCTTGAGCAGCTATTTATTCAAACATTGTCTAGAGCCAAACAAATGTGACTAATTCTCCTTCCAATCCTGGCCAAGTCCAGATCACTGAGATTGGTGCCAGAGGGCTCCTGAGGGAGACAGTGTAATCTTCCCTGATTCACAGAGGGCCCATGTCTATGGCACAGCGTGGTCCTGAGACTCTCACAGCCTTTCCTGCCTCTGTGCTCCTTTTGTGGGGGAAAAATAGCAGATAGCCCATGCAGCAGCAGAGCCATGCTCTTTGGTTTCCCCCTGCTTGTCTGCTCCCTATCTGTCTATAAACTCTCCAAGTCATTATTCTTCACCAATTCAACTGGTTATGGAGCTCTCTGGAGTTGTTTAGAAAAGGAACCAATTGTCCAGACATAAACATATCCATCATGGTGAGAAGGCTAAGGAGAGTGCAGAAGCTGTGATGCTGCCAGTCCTCTGTAATACTTGGAGTAAGGGTGATCTTGTGGTTATGAAGAAGGAATGAGTGCCTAAGATGATGGAGACTTTATTCAGGTATCATTAGTTTTTGTGTTTCAGTGCTTCTGACAATGCAAGCTGGGCCAGTGGCATATTTCTAGCTCTAACATCTTTGATGAGGAGTAGTTCATTGGGCTAACACAGCGTGGCATGCTGATGAGTGTTTTGAGATGAATAAAACATGTAGGAACATATCTTCATCTATTTTTTATCTGCATTATTAGTGGTTAGAACGATCTGAGCATCTTGCTGAGCTCACACTTGGGCCTTGATTTGAACTCCTATTGTACATACCGTGAGAAACAGTGCAACTTTTATGGTGCTTCCCTTCAGCAGGGTAGAAATCTGAATGCTGTCCCCTGATAATCAATTGATCTGTTTTTAATTTGCTATGAGCAAATTCCACATTTTTCTGTGGCTGATTTGCATCCTGCAGGAACCATTTCCTCATTAAACTGATGTTGCAACTGGAATAATGCTTAGAACATTTATAGTGAGCCTTTTTATTTTTTTCTTGTGCTTTTTATAAACAGTGTGTGAACTGCTTTTCCTTTTCCAGTTTCACTGTGTATGTTTCCAGACCACCCAAAGGGATCTTTCCTCTTAGTTAGGGATATTTAACTTCCTTTGAAACCTGGCAGTCAGCAAAGCTTTTTTTTTCAGAAATATTTTTTAAGGAAATAAACACGCTTCTTCGAATATCATTTCAAAATCAGCCCATAGTGAACCAAAGATGAGCAAAACTCAACTCAGCCTCTTCACTAAGTTCAAGATAAAAGGCTTTCAAAGACTTTACATCAGCTTTAAGGTAGGGCAAGATCTGGCCCTTTATCTTTCATTTACTTTAGATGGTTTGATACTATTACAGGTGAACTTGGAGAGCATCTCCTTCCTCAAGCATATATTTAAGGCATGAAAATTGCAGCATGATTGGTGTTTAATTAGGTTTAAAATGTCAGTCTTCTGTGGGAGCACATAGGCTTATTTGATGTTACCTCTCCTTGCTACCCTCTACTGCTGTAATTGCTAAGACATACACCATTATTTCATCAATGAGCTTCATCCTAAGGCCAGAGTTCTCACAAAGATATTGTGCAGACTGTAGCTATAGTGACAATATACATATAAAGTGTTTGAAATTGGTGAATTAGTTCTGGAAAACATCATAAATAGTCTTAAACAACCATAATGGAAAACAGAGCATGAGACATTTTGTTTGCTGAATAGACTCTAACCAGGCCCACAGTTCTGGTGTTGAATTTATTTGTGAGACTGTAATTTTTTATATTTTGCTGTTGTAAAGAGGTAGGAATAAAGAGATTTTAAATAGGAATGGTCATAAAAGAAATAGAAACAGTATTGTCAGCAACACTGTTCCTGACCAGTAATCAAGTTTCACAATACAGCAGAAATCAGACTGGAGATAATACTACTAGAATGAAGGAAAGAGTTGGAAAATGTTGTGAGAAGATTAACTGTAATCAGGATATAATATTAGATATTTTTGTAAGCTTTTAATGTTATTTTTCCATGACCTCTGATTATTTTTTTCTTGGTGCAACCGTATGAAGGAAACATATTTTAGTCTAATGTAACTACTTACTAGGAGACTGTATTATATTGAATTGGCGTGCCAAAATCTATTAGCTTTGTGTTGATTGGTTAAATAAATCAATAGACCTTGAGAAAATTAATGCTACATGTATGGATAAAGAATGAAATATACCTGCAAATTGACTGACAGTGTGTGTGTATATGTATATACATATAAATATATTCATCTGCAAATGCACGGGACTAGTGTGAATTCTCTCTCCTACACACATGAACACGGACACAGAGTGTCTGTGGCAACTCTTGGATATCTTACAGTCTAGAATGGTCTTAAGTCTTCAGGATACTTTGTGTCATTGCTGCTAGTTCAACAAGATATTTGCTGAGGTGGATAACAACTTTTTCTGAGGTACAGTCCACTTTTCCCAATTTATAGCCTGGTTTATTCTGAATGAAACTTCATGGGATACTAAAAGGACTTCTCTAGCTTATGGGCTTTTGCATGTAGACAACTGAAATTATTTTCCAAATAATTGAACTGCTTTTCAAAGATAGCACAAAAAATCTTGTCTAACAGAAAACGTCAGGCAGCTGAAATCTGTGAGTTTGTACCAGCTCTCCAGTAACAAAATAATCTGAATGTGACAAGTAGAACAATAGTAAAGAACCATTCAAATGCTTACCTCGTGCCACAGTGAGTCACTGCACATATGCTTTCAACGAGCACCCTTTCTCTGAAGCTGCCTAATTTATCTAAACATTGTTTCCCATGTGTCTTGGGTATGCATGGCTGGGAGGGATCCCAACAAATCCACTGAAGACATACTCTTGCTTGGAAGAGCGTTGGCTATGTTGAGACCATCTGTAAAAGATATTTATCTTAAAAAACTCCAGTGAAGGGCTTTCTCCAACAACTGTAGGTAGCTTTTTCCAGTGCTAGACTCTCTTTTTTTGTTGAAACCTTTTTCTTGAAAGTAACAACTTCTTACAGAACAAAATAAATTATTTTCCCTCCCCCAACGGGCATAAAGAACAATTGAATGCCATCATCACAGTGTTAAGATTTCTTCTTTTATTCTGTGCTTTGTTAACTTAAACAGTCCAAGTATTTCAAGCTATTCATCCCACCCTGAGGAAAGTGCTTGGAAAGTGAACCAGATTTGCTTCCTTAGTCATTATCGAGTTGCTGCTGTAGCGGGCATTAAGCTGAAGTTCTTTTTACAATACAAAGAAATTAAAAGAGCAACAACTAATTTGCAGGAGTATCTTGCAGAACTAGCAAGAGTATGTTGCAGAACAGACATATTTTCACAGCATGTGAGTATCCTTGTCTATCTGTTTCATCATAATGAACTTTGGGGCCTTCAGATGGACTGCTTATATCCTGTTTCTTTCCACTTTATAGAAATTATAAAAGATTATCATAAGTGAATTTCATCAGTCCCATAAAATATTGTCTTGACCTTAAATAAGTTAGTTTAATCAAACCTATGGAGCCCTTCAGTTATCTTAGAGCATTAGTGGTCTGCAGGTCCCTCACCTTCCAACATCTCATGAAGATAATAAGGAACCTCTTTACTGTGCTGACTTTACTGTGCTGTTTAGCACATTACGGTGGATTTTCTCCCTATTTTTTACAATTTCAGTTATTAACAATTTTTTATTGTAAAGTGTGTTAAATAAAAGATTTAAGGATATAAATCATCTTTCCAGTGAAAAAAATGCATAGGAATAAAAAAACTAAGCCTGAAACAATCAGTGACAAATAAGCCATGAGACATGACATCTTAAAAAGAAATTAAGGTTATATTTTACCCCAGTTGATTTTGGAGAAAAAATCCCATCAATTTCTATAGTATTGTTTTAGGGCTATAGTTAATGTATAATCATATAAGGTAACATGGGTCAACAGACACATAAAGCAAATATTCCTTCTAGAAACATCCTTATTGTTGCATTTGAGTTCAAGTCAGCCTTGCCCTTTTGTACTATAGGGTCTATGTCTTGGCATGGGATAATGGGTGTCTGAACCTCCTTGCTGAGAAACTGAGATTGCAGGGGTTGGGCACCAAGGAGTAACAGGGTGTGTGAAGAGGTCCTATGGCTGCTATGAATAGTTTGAACTTCTCTAGTCCCTGCCTTACTGTGGTTTCACCCGAGTGTGAAAGCACTGGGAAGGTTAGAGCATAAACCATTAAAAGAATCCCTTAAATGCATTAATTTCACATTCTTTTGCAATGTCCTTTTTCTCTCTAAGATGTCTGCACATAGTCTGTTCCTCTGAAGTGATTCATAGAAATACTGAACAAAGCTGTACAGATTGACTATATTTGAATGGAAAAAAGGCTGGATGTCTGGTAATCAAAAACCCATTAACAATTATTACAAACACTAGTTTTGGGTCAACACAGTGTGCTGAAATGGCTTTCATCTGTGGTAAGCTGGCTGTCCAGTTTACTAATCCCCAGACATGTCTTTATCTAACAAAATATCTCATGTTCCTCTACAGAAGAAACATTTCAAAAAATCCTTTAAATCAGGAATTTCCAATATTTAAAAGTACTTTTATGATCTGTCTTCTAAGCTTGCAGATGAAATAAGAAACTTGTATTCAGAGCCAAACAGCTGCTAGAAATAGGACAAATGTATTTAATTTGAAATACGTAGCACATTTCGAGATTTAATATAAAGCTGTATTACACACAAGAGTTAGAAATTCCACCCTTTCCAAATCAGAGAACAGACTGCAAAATTTACACTCGTTTCACTAACCTTCTAATAATATATCCCCTTCTGAGTGTTATATGTAGGTATCAACCACCTTCCTTTTAGCTCATAATTTATCAACACAGATAATAATGAATTTAAGTACAATGCACATATTAGCTGTTGTATGTCTATAAATACTTTTTACTGTTTCTCCTAAACAGTGATTTCTATTTGTAAAGCGTGAAATAAACTATTAGTTTGATTTGTCTCAGCCTCCATAATAACATGTATACCATGCTAGCCAAAAGCCCCATTAAAGACATATGTGTGTTGGCTTAGAGGGCAGAGGAGGGGAGGGAAGGGG
>VWZO01019867.1:0-21397 GCA_013396975.1 Bucco capensis | reverse complement strand
AGATACAAGGACTCCGTGAAACAACATCTCATCTTTAAGTGCTCTTAAAATCTTCCTGTGCAATGAAACTTATGTCAAACAGACTACAATATTTTTTTCCCTAAAAAACAACTTAATCTTCCATAGACAGAGAAATTTTGCCAGAGGTCTTATGGATACTTTAAAGCAATGTCTTAAGGCTTGTGTTTTGTGGTCTTTTACTTGCAGTGTATGAATGGCTTTGATATGGAGTTTCAACAAGGGGGAAGAATAAATGAATAAAACCCAAAATGTGGAGTCCCCCTCTTAATTTCTGAATGTTCCTTCTGTCATCTAAGGACAATTTATCCCCATGCATAAAGCCTCTCAAAAGCCTTATGCTGCATATTATGTCCCTAAAATAGGTCTTATTTTAATAATGGAATCATAGAATAGTTTTGTGTGGAAGAGACCTTTAAGATCACTGAGTGCAACCATTATCCTAGCACTGCCTATTCACCATTAAACCATGTTCCTCACTCAGTACCACATCTATAAAAAAGCATGCCTTAAGGTATATGATGCTTTTACATGTCCCCATTGCATTGGGTCACCTCTAGCCCAAGTTGGCAATGCTGGTACTGAAAAATCTTAGCTGAACAAGTGGGTTAAAATGCCTCTTTGATTGTTTAGATCAAGAGCTCCTAGTCTGGTCCTGGCTGGATGTTTTCCATAATATGAGGAGAAAGCCTTCGGAATAGTCAAGCTTGTCCAGATACCCAAGGGCTGCTTGCATCTGGTAACTGGAAATGCTGAAAGGGCAGGGTCTTACCTAACGAACAGTGCTTCCAGTAATGGTCCCAAGCATGGGTCTGTAAGACAAGGGTGGAGGCAAGAGCAAAATACCTTCAAAAGTTAATTACATGTTTCATTTCAGTAATTGAGATGAGTGTTTTATTTACGTTTCATTCTTTCGCGGCTGGAGTAGCTCAATCAGAGCCAGTTTGTCCCATCCTCACACGTCAAGGCCAGGATTCATCTCATAGCATGCTAGGGGCTTAGTGTCCAACAGCTGGAATGGAGTACAGGCTCTTCTGAGAGTGAGTCACATCATAGGTGGGCTGAATTGCCCTCAGGAGGTGCCTATAATGACTATAATGGGAACCAAGGGCTGACAGCACTCCAAACTTAGCCAACTCAATTATGTGCCTACAGCACGATAGGATGAAACTGGGTTTATGCATAGTTTTTTTGCCTTGCTTCAGGTAAAATTTCACTTTGCATTGACCTTCTGTGCTGTTCCTCTCTCCAAAGCAGTCTCCAGGGGAGCATCAGAACTTACAGAGCAAATGGGCATTACGTTGACCCTGCATACTTTTTGCCCTTGATGTCCTTCCCTTGGGTGTTTCCAAGATGTCTTCCAGGGTTTGCATCCTTTCCATGAGACGCTGGCACTATTAATATTCCTGATCATAAACTCCAGAGAACCACAAGCAAAACTCACAAAGTCTGAGAATAGCTCCAGTGCTAAATATAGATTTTTATGAATCTCTTTGCTGGTTCCATTAGTCAGAGAAGAAATACCTTACTGTAAGGTGTCTAAACATTTTGTCATTGCTCACTGGCTGTATCAAAAAGTAGTCTAAGCAGTTATCACTGCATTTCTGATTAATATTATAACAACCACTGGTTAATCACAGAGTCAGCAGTGAAAACTGCTCTAATCGTTAACTTTCTGGCTAAGTAGCTTCCCCCTTATTTGTTGTATACTGCAATTTTGGCATGTAGGGTTTCTTTTTTCTCCTAATGTTATATGTGAGATTTTATCCTCAAAGGAGTGATTATCTCAGAGCAAAATTGGCAAGGTTAAACACTATCTATAAAAAAATGTTCAGCAGCGTGCCATGAAATGAATTACGGAATATATCAGTCATCTACCTGGCTTTTGAAAAAGTGTGAATATGTGTTTGTTCAGTCTGGGTGAGTATTTTATATTTGGCTTCTTTTTCTGTGAAGGTAAAAATGACCTTGGTTATTAGAAAGTGAAGATAGATTGAACAGGGTAGAATCAACATAGTTCCATTTCATTTAGTCCCTTCTAAAATTGAAAGAAGATAAAATATAAACTTAATTTATTTTACTATATATTGCCTCATTTCAACTTTAGTAAAGCCTTAGCCACTAAGGAAAACCCTTCTCCCACCTCCCTTCCATAATCTTTTATAGATGGCACGTTAAGGAAATTGCCTGGGCTTTATTGATTCTTTGCGGTGAGGCTCAGCTAGCAGCCAGTGTGTTACTGGGGAAATGTGTGCTCTACTGTAGTTATGGGAAGGTAGCACTTGGACCTAACAGCTCTGCATACCTATGCAAAAAAGTCTCTGGCACTTTAAAACCACAAATTGGTATATTTTTTCCCGGTAGACATCAGTAGATTTTCTCTTTAGGACTTCATTTTAAAAAGCTGTGTCACACCCATCTGAGTATTCTACAGAATGAAGGAAAAACAGTATCCTGGCAAGACGGAAGGGCACAGGCTGAAAAGTAGCTGCTCTATTCTGTGAGGTCACTGTAATTTTCTATTAGCTCTTTTCAGAAATACATTCCTTGCAGTTATTATTGAATGACAAGTATGTGATGCTAATACTACTGGCCTCCCACAGCTCGGTCATAGCAGGTGGAACTTCAGACATCTCCACATTTAAATTCCCTGATGAAGTGAAGGGATCAATGTGTGCTCTTTCTTCTCTTTATTTTGATTTTAAGATTAATTGCTGTCTTAAAAATTCCAGGGAGCTTTTTCTCCTGGCGTGAACCAGTCTAGCTCTAGTGGACTCCACAGAGGTGCAGTCATTTCTACCAGCTTAGCAGCTGGCCCTCTGAATGTGAAAATCTGCATTAACACCTATTTTGCAGGTGATAATTGCTGTTTAAGTACTGCAAGCCCAGGATATTAACACTAGTTCTGAGAAAATTCACAGTGGGTCATATTATATCCCTGTGCTGCTAAGGAGCTGGTGGCACATCTTCCAACAGATCTCATGTCCCTCTTCGGTTTTCGTCAGTCCCATGACTGCCCTCTTTTCTTTGTATGCCTCACCATAATGGTCCTTTTCCTGCTTCCATCCTTGCAGAAAATGAAATCTTAGATGTGAGGCTAAGGACGGAGCAGAATAAAAGCATGAATCGAATCACCCAACTTAAAACCCCCACAAGACTTTTCTGAATCTGTGTAAATTGCTCGATTCTTTTGGCCAAAATATTTCAGACTGAGGTTTGGTTTAGTTTGTTGTTTTTTGTTTTTGTAAAGTTATGAGACATGTAGACTCTCATACAATTCTCTGATAACTTTTTCTGTGCAATATAAGCTTAAAATATTGCTGTTTTTTATGATACTACGATTCCTCCCTGCCCTTCCTCCCCCCCTCCCCCCTCCAGTATTTGCTGGTGTTCTCCTAGAAACAGCTGATCATGGGAGATCTCAGTTCCTATTTAAAAGAAATATATTGTTCTCTTTCACAACTGGAGGGCTCATAGGTCCAAATCTCCAGTTTTCCTAATGATTTATGCTGCTTCTGTTTCTTTGTAATATATTCCTTTTTGAGCTAAGCTCATCTTCCAGTGAGTGCTTATTTTAGCTCATAGCTTTTTGACACTTTGGCATAACAAACTAAACTTACAAAAAAGTGCTTAACTGGAGTTGATACAGTGCATGAGGCTTTTAGTGAGATGGGCTGTGGGAGAACCAGAAACCCACAGACAATGTAAGCCGCAGTCCTTTACGTTAGTTGTCTGATATTTCTTATAGCCTGTTTTGGGGTCTGAACTTACTGCCTGAATGAATTTCAGTGGGATGGATTGCAGTTCAACGTTGCATAGCTATATTTCTATTTGACATGCCTCTGCAAAATAAATATATTAGTAGTATAAAAACTCCTATGGGTCTAATATGAAATTGTTCCAGAAGTGTGGCTGAAACAGCCTACTGTCGGGGCCAAATTCAAAGGTAGAATGTACAGCAATGTAATTTAGACCTCATATCCTCGTGCCTCACCTCTACTGCAGAGCTGAGCACTGCAGAGCACACTGGCAGGGAGGGGCTTCCAATTTTGGATATAAAGCCATTTTCAGTCCCATTAATTCCCTCAATCATGCAATAAACGTAGGCTGAGAAAAAAAATCTGCATCCATTTGATCTGGTTCTCCCTTTCTTTTCCAAGGCAAATCTTAGGTAGTTCCCAAGCACAATCCATACTCTGTGACCTTCAGCCATACCTGAAGTTTATCTCCTCAGAGAGCTTTTACTGCCTCTGCTGATTTCACTAGCAAAATCCGAGATGAGAAGGAGAACTTTCAAGGCCAGTATGTGTCTCTTTTCACTTTCTTTCCTTTCTAACTGCCATCTTTGCCCTCCCCAATCGCTCTAGGCTTTGAGTGCCACACACTGATGCAAGTTTCTCTTCAACCCTTCCCACCAAGCAAAATTTTATAAATTCTGCTTATTGAGGAGCTGATCTACAGAGGTTAAACAACTCCCTGCAAGAGCTATAATAAATTGGTAGCAGAGCGAGTATTCTCCAAGCCACTAGTCTGCAGACTCAGCTCCAGTGCTATCCCCTCCTCTGCTCCTTTCCTATGCACCATGGTTCATATGGTCACAATTGCATACAGCACTACCAGCGTATACCATCAGACCTTTGCATCGCTGAAGTCTCTACACATGAGGACACTGACCTTAATTCTCATAGAATCATACATTGCTTTAGGTTGGCAAGGACCTTTAAAGGTCATCTAGTCCAACCCCCATGTAGTTAGCAGGGACATCTGCTCAATGTTGGGGCTGGCTCTGTTCAACATCTTTATCAATGATCTGGATGAGTGCATCCTCAGTAAGTCTGCAGACAACACCAAGATAGAAAGGAGTGAATCAGTGGCTGGGGCCAATGGAATGAGCTTCAACAAGGCCAAGGGCAGGGTCCTACACTTCGGTCACAACAACCCCATGCAATGCTATAGGCTTGGGGCAGAGTGGTTGGATTGCTGCCTGGCAGAGAAGAATCTGGGGACACTGGTCGATAATCAACTGAATGTGAGCCAGCAGTGAGCCCAGGTGGCCAAGAAAACTAACAGCATCTTGGCCTGGAGCAAAAATCGTGTGACCACTAGGACCAGAGAAGTGATCATCCCCTTGTACTCAGCACTGGTGAGGCCAAACCTAGAATCCTGTGTTCAGTTCTGGGCCCCTCAGTACAAGGATATAGAGGCATTAGAGCATGTCCAGAGAAGAGCAACAAGGCTAGTGAGGGGTCTAGAGAATACGTCTTATGAGGAATGACTGAGGGAACTGGGGTTGTTTAGTCTAGAGAAGAGGAGGCTCAGGGGAGACCTTATCACTCTCTACAACTAGCTGAAAGGAGGCTGGAGTGAGATGGGGGTAGGTCTCTTCTCCAGGGCTACCAGTAAGAGGACTAGAGGAAGTGGCCTCAAGTTGCACCAGGGGAGGTTTCGATTGGATGTTAGGAAAATTTTCTTCACTGAAAGGGTTATTAGGCATTGGAATAGGGTGTCCAGGGAGGTGGTGGAGTCTCTATCCCTGGAGGTGTTTAAGAAACTTACAGATGTGGTACTTAGGGACATGGCTGAGTGGTATGGTAGTGATAAGTAGATGGTTGGACTTGATGATTTTAGAGGTCTTTTCCAACCTTAATGATTCTGTGATTCTGTGGATATGATGTCACCATCATGTCACCTCACTGTGAGTGCCAAACAGCAGGAGACTGGCTAACTTGTTAGAATCCATTTTGCCTTCCACTGTAGCTTTAACAATGCCTATTCATGATGTTTAAGCAAAACATGACGCTGTACCAAAACTCTCCCCACATGGCTTTGTTTCCCTCCTTCCTCAAACCCCAGATGACTTTGAAGAACAAGGAACCCAACTCTAAGAGCTGGGCCAGCTGTGGGCTGCGATATCCATGCGGCATTAGATCATGTTAACGTTAGGTATAATCCAGTACAAATCCTCTTAGTGTCAGTGGCACTGGAAGGGTTGTTACAATTGCTCATAGCTTTAAACAATTTTACAGCTTTTTCTTCACCTCCATGAGTCGGTTCCAATTAGAGGAAGTGAACTTTACAAACCTGCAGAATTTCTATTTAGGACACAGCCCTATCCTGACAACACACTGTCAGTCCTGCTGAGCAGCTGGGAAAATGCCCACTGTGTCACAGAGAGGTGACGACAAGAGGGAGAAGAGGAACGTGTGTGCTCCAGTTTATTTCTAAGTCTCTGGGAAGCACTTCCTCAGGCATTTGTTCTGTTCTGCCTGATACTGCATTCATGGGGCTGCATGGTCTCCTTCTGCATCACCTGTTTTTCAAACAACATTCCCGTTCCAGAAAGCTGGAAGAAAGAGATAGCAGACAAAGAAATCATAGAATCATTTTGGTTGGAAGGGGCCTTCAAGATCAAGTACAACCATTAACCCATACTGCCAAGTCCACCACTAAACCATGTGCCTCAGCACCACATCTACACCTCTATTAAATTCCTCCAGGGATGGTAACACCACCACTTCACTGGCAGCCTCTTCCAGGGCTTGACAAGCCTTGCAGGGAATAAATTTTTCCTGTTGTCCAACCTAAACCTCCTCAGGCACAAATTGCATCTGTTTCTTCTAGTCCTATCACTTGTAACTTGTGAGAAGAGACCAAACCCCACCTCGCTACAACCTCCTTTCAGGAAGTTATAGAAAGCAAGACGGTCTCTCTGAGCCTCCTCTTCTCCAGGCTAAACAACCCCAGTTCCCTCAGCTGCTCCTCATAACACTTGTGCTCTAGACCCTTCACCAGCTTCAATGCTCTTCTTTGGATCCACTCCAGCACATCAGTGTCCTTCTTGTAGTGAGGGAAGCTGAAGCTTTATTCCAGATTTTAATTTGAAATGGAGGTGCCTGCTGAGAGCATGGAAAACAGCAGTCTGCCAAGATATCAGCTGGTGATTAAGTTACATACAGGAGCTGGAACCAATACAGCAGGTCACTGAAGTCAAATATGAAAACTCTTGGCCCTCCAATAGTTTCTCCCTTGCTGTAAGCATCTACTCTCTCTCTACCTTGTCTGAACTCACTCTGAACCAGTTCAATTGACTGACCCTGCAAAAGAAGGTTTCTGCCATGTAAGTGAGCTGGTTCAGTTTAGTGAAATGTTCAGTGATGCCAGGTTGAGGATGATGGAGGAGCTTGTGGACCTAGCAGCAGGGAGGGACAGAGTGAGGAAGAAGATTAGGAGATGGTGGAGCAAAATTCCCCCTCCAGCAGAGGGGATGGCTTAGAGTGGCTTGTCTGTGACACACACAGGACAAACTATGCCTAAGTGAGCAGGTACAAAGTAAACAAATAAAGACTATGGGGTGTGAGATCCAAGAACAAGACCAGTTTTGCTTTCTTTTCTTCTTTCCTTGCTCCCTATCTGCTCACTCAGAATAACAGAAACACACAGGAGGAAATGAATTTCAGGAGCCAGGTCTAGAGAGGAAGACACGTTCCTTGCTCCCTCCTGTTATGCTTGGCTGGAGTTGGACGGACACACCTGGCCTTCCACACAGGAACTATTTACACTTCTCCTTCCCTACAGTTGTCTGATCCTCTTCCCATTTCTTCCCCTGCCTTGTCTGCTGGCTACCTGCCAGGGCAGAGTAGAGAAGAGACCCCAGTGTCACCTGACACAGCTCAGAGAGGCCAATTTCTGCTGCAATCACACCAAGCAGCCCATCCATCTTCTCCCAACATTGATTTTGCCTTTCCTCCTCTGGCTTTGCTTCATGCACAGATG
Organism: Bucco capensis; assembly: GCA_013396975.1. NCBI lineage: Eukaryota > Metazoa > Chordata > Aves > Piciformes > Bucconidae > Bucco > Bucco capensis. The sequence continues at coordinate 13,606 of VWZO01019867.1, read as the reverse complement.
TGACTGATGTAGCTATACTGGCACTTCTTTCCTCTCTCCTGTTTTGTCCCTGCAGCAGGTATCTCAAAGCTCCTCTTCCCTTAGATCCCTGATGCTAGTCCCCAGTCCATGGTACCTTCTACCCTTAGGTGACTGCGAGCCAAGATGAGGATGCTTTGGGGATATCATGCTGATTCAAATGCATGGAGCAGATAATTCCATGCAAGAAAAAGAGGGGGGTAGACCTGGAAAGACAGCTAGAAGTAGACTCTGGGGCAGGAGCAGAAGAGAAGCAAATCCACAGGCATGGTCAGCTTTGTTTCTCCCTGGAAAAATCTAACTCGCCTGTACCACCATACCTGCTTTCCTGATATTAACATAAACCAGGCTTAGGGTTTTTTTTTCAACCAACTTCAGCAGCAGTGAAGACATTAATCAAGAAATGGAGCCAAGCCACTGTATCTGCTGTATGCCTTGTGCTCAGCTTCTCTAGGGCTTCAGAACAAAGATGGCTAAAGTGCATTCATCTTCTGCATTGCAGCTGGTCCAGAATCAGGACCTAGATGGTGGATCTGCAAATCCTGTTTTACACAGAAATCATGGAAATTACCATGAGGGCATTAGAGTGTAAATCTGCAGATCCAGCAGCTAGTCAGCAGTATGTGCCTGGTTCTGCTCTCTGATACCTGCGAGGTGACCTCTCCATCAATGGAGGAGAGCATTTCAGTTTAATAAACCAATGTTTCGATCACCTTGCCTTCTTCTCACAGTGCTAGACGGCACTAAAATGAGAGTGTAATATAATAAGGTAGTAAATTGAAATGACCCAGCGCCATGATGTTGAGAAAAACTGCAGAGGAGCTCTGACTTGCTGAGATACAGATCACTCTCAGCTCCAAGTAGCCTCTGCAGGCCTTCAAAGTGGGCAAAAAATTAATGGCCTTTTTTGCATATCTTGGGAGGTTTTCCAAGAATTCATGCAGAACTTTGTTGACTTTGCAACAGAAAAGTTCATTCTTCAGGAAAACAGTGATTCATTCTGGGAAGAGTTTGCTTTTGTAAGATTCATTAGTAAGGGGGAAGGGAGGCTGAAGATGGCCATGTTGGGAGATGGATACTTGAACTTGCACCTTGTCTTGCAGGCAGAGTGCCAAGCAAGGATGTCATCTTATTCTCCTGCAACTGAATCTTTTCCTTGTGAAACATGTCCTTCCCTCCTGGCATATCCTCAGCCATAAGGCATTGGGCAAGGTTTGCCCAGAGTGTTCTCCCTCTCCTGGTTTCTTGTAAACTTGGCTCCGTCCTCAGCCCCTTTCATCCTATTTTATGTAAGGCAAAGTCACACATTAACATTTTTTTAGCAGCTCTGTCATTTATACAAGAACAGACACACTCATAAATGAGGAATGATCCTTTCCCCGTGATGTCACAGCTACTTGCATTCAAATTCACTTGCTAGAAACAAATGTGCTTAAACTTCCGCAAATGAGAGAAGGCTGCCTCTGAAATTATTTCCATTTTCAAGGTCAGTAAGCAAAAAGTCAGTCCATGTTCCTTGGAGACAGCCTCCAATCAGAGGAAATGGTTTCCCTGTCAGCCAGCTGTTATCTGCAGAGTCTGCTTCTGCTATTTGATGTGCCACAGACTCCTTGTCACTTGAGTATGAAATAGTTTCATCATTCCTCCAGCTGACACCTTTGCGTTCCCTCTTCCCTGGTACAGACTCCTCCACATCTAATAACAAGGTGGGGTTCGGATGCACCTAAGCTGGCTCAGGCTTTTTCTTGTCCTGGTACCACAATGTCATTTTTCCAGGACACATTTCATATACATCTTATGACCTCTTTAGCACACTTCCTGACAAATAAATACATTGATTTCAATAGCCACTTGAATTTGACCCAAAGGAGAATGATTAGGCTCTTAATGAGCTGTGCAGTGCACATTCTCTCTTGGCTAAATCTTGAGGTGCTAACTCAGGCAAATTTCCATGGAGGCTGAGGCCATACAAAGTGCTTCCAAATGTGGTCCCTTCAAATTAACTAAAAGATTAAGCATCATTCATTTCAGCACCCAGAAAGGAATACCAACAGAGCTCATTGGCTGATTTTCAGCCTCTTAACTCCCTTCCCTTACTTCTGTTGCCCTAACTGTGAAGGGAAAGTTGAGAAAGCACAAACAGGGAAGCTGATGTGATGTTCCCTCAGCTGCCAGTGCCTCCCTCAACTTAACTTCATGAAGCTCCAGATGAGATGTGAAATAGTTTCAAGGAAGGAATTGTTTGCTCTTGCATCACTTGGAAAATCCTAGCGTGAGCAGTATGTCCACACCAGCCCATCCTGAGAAGGGCTGCAGGACATCTACTTGAGCGGGAACTCAAAGCAGTGTGAACACCCTGGTCTTGCTGTGAAGCAGTATGTGTTCATGGGTAAGTTAGCATGTGGATCTCATGGGGATGAGACTGTAACTTAATAACTGCAGTGCTTTGCAATTCTATTTCCTCTGTCACAGCAAAGGCATCCTTAATCTCCCAAGGAGAGGAGAATGGTCAATGACAAGTCTGCCTAAACTGACTTCTCTCCCCATAGGAATACATGTCTCCTGCCTTGTGTCAGAGACACAAAAAGCTGCTGGACACTCAGTCTTAGTTCCTTCCATAGCCAGTGGTGTGAGGTGACTACTTCAGGGGACAGTTTATCTTCCCTGCCATTCTTTTCATCGCCCCAGGAGATGCCTCATTCTTCCTCTATTGTCTATAAAGAGTGGCTACAGAAGTAGTGTGGAATAGCTGATCCAAGGACTGGAACACCTCTGCTATGAGGACAACCCGAGAGAGTTGGGATTGTTCAGTGTAGAGAAGAAAAGGCTATAGGGAGACCTTATTGCAGCCTTTCAGTAATTAAAGGGGTCTATGAGAAAGATGGGGGTGGGGCCTGTTGTTCAGTTTTAAACTGAAAGAGGGGAGATTTAGACTAGATATGAGGAAGAAATGTTTTAGACCGAGGGTGGTGAAACACTGGCACAAGTTGCCCAGAGCGGTGGTGGATGCTCTGTCCCTGGAAATTTTCCAGGTCAGATTGGATGGGGCTCTGAGCAGCCTGCTCTAGTTGAAGATGTCCCTGCTCACTGCAGGGGGAATTGAACTAGATGACCTTTAGAGGTCCTTTCCAACCTAAAGCATTTTGTGGTTCTATGATTAAAAATGAGACAATGTTATTTATATAACACGGAGACAAGAGAGTAGAGAAAGAATGAATCATGGGTTTTACCAAAATCAGAAACAATTTACTGCAAAATCTCAACTTTTTCTCCTGGCGTCCCTTACATTATCACAATGGGTTCTGTCTCTTGTGGATCTGTCTCAAGAAATGATGGAAAAAGCACCTTTTTGTATCAACAGGCCCAAAACCACAGAAGTAGACTGAAATATCTCACTCCTCTTTTGCTACACTCACACAATTGTTTTCATATTGATAGGTACCAAGGAAAAATTATTTCTCTTAAGTCTAGATCACATCATATTTCTATTAATGCCATAATATATTTCTATGTTATATATTGCTGCATACACAGCATGCATGTATTGCAGAAGTAATCTCTGTCTGTATCATATCTCTATGTGTGATAGAAACATGATATGTACTATAAACCAGTACAAAATATTCCACATATTCTTCCATAGTACTGTGTATCAATATAGCTTACATTTTATTGTCAGATATAGCAAGATGTAATCTTTCATGGTTAACACAAGTAAAAGTTACAGGAAAGAAAATAGTGAATAAGAGGACAAACATTTGGTACTCCAGACTTAGAACAGTCAAGATGATTGCCCATACAAGGAGTTCCTTATTTATTACACCAAACGAAAGTGTGTTTTCAAACTATGGCTTAGGGGAGCTTTTGCTGGCTGCAGTTGGGTCTACATGGACATATATCTTTGCAGGTTCTGCTATGAATTTTGAGACGACCATGGAAAGTGCACAGGGTCTGCAGCTATGACCTGCTGCAGCATTGAAACCATATTCAGGTGCTGGCTCTATGCTAATCAAGTAATACTGTAGGAGTGATAATGGTAGTAATTATTCATGAAGTCTCAAAGAGGAAAAGAGAAAGGACAGAGAAAGTTTTCTCCTGTCTGTTTCTTTTGCTGAGCAGGAAGTGCTAGCCTGTCTAAAGAGGGATGAGGATCCTGGTTTGTCTTATCCCTTGAATGCTGCAATTTCCCGAGGGTGACTAGAAAGTCAGAGGTGTGCTTTGTGCTTCGTTCTAACAAAACACCACCAGTTTCCTCACATACTCATTTTTCTCTGTTATTTTACCACTTTGACCAAATCCTGTGTTACTGAAAATTCAGATGAGTTCTGGTCAAATAGCAAAAACGAATAAATGGGTATATATATATATTCCTGTGAGTAAAGGAACTAAATTTATCTCTCATGCACATCTAGGAAGTCATATTTATTGCTGGTTTTGAATACTCAGAAATCTGTTAGCACTGATGGGAATGTTCATTACTCTTGATCATCTTGTTGATTTTTGCAGAAAAGCCTGTTGTGTTTGGTGAAAAAATACATTCTTAAAATGCTCAGTCAACCATCTACTACCAAAACAGGGACTCCATGACTTCTGTGCTCACTCATGGGCTAAGAGCACCATACTTTATCTCAACTGTTGAGGATTTGATGCAAGTGCTCTGCAAGCTATATCTTCAATTGTTACTGTTACCAAGAATAGTTGTTTCAGCTGCTATGGAGGCAATACTAATGTAATCAATGACAATTCAAACAAGTGGAGGAACTAATTCAACATGTCTCATGACTGAAATCATAACTGGCTTACAAACAATTCATGGGCCAAAATGGCTAAATTCACACTCAACCTTGACTAAAATAATCAACATTGCTAAAATTCAAAATGGGTTCCTGCTTTTCAGACTCCTGCAGCAGATTATCTCTCTTCTCCTACCTCAGAAAGACCTATCTGTTTCCATGATTCTTCATTTTAAAGAGTTTGATTTATGAGCTAATGTGACTTTGTGAAGAAAACAGGGAATATATATAGACATTCTTGTTTTTCTCCGGAAAAAAAAAAATCTGTGGGTCATTGCAGCTTTAATTCAGAATGGTATTGACTGGTTTCTTTCTGCATCCTAAGGAGTTGCTAAGCAACATGGATCCTTCCTCACCATGCATTTGTCAAGACAGAAAAAAGTGAGAAGAAATAGAAAAAGATTCACCGTCTCTAATATATCTATCAAGCCACAGAGCATCACTTATTTCAGTCTCACCTGAAGTTACACTTCTGATATTTTTTTCACATCCTGAGTGCTGTAGCTGTTTCTAGACTCTAAGTTCAAAATCAATTAAGGTCTCATTTTTGCTCTCAGTGATAAGGCACTGTTGGATAATTTCACCCATGAGCCCACCCTTAGCCAATGGCTCATAAATCTGCTCATAAATCATAAATGGGCAGTGGCTCATTGTGTCAAATTCTTAAGTTGCTCTTCTAATGAATAGTCAAGGGTTGGGGAACAGGGGCTTGGTTGTCCTCAGACTGAAGCTCTATGGGGTCTTGGGACTTTTCTTTGCTCTTTGGCAAAATGATTCTTTGCTGAGTGGTTCCCTGTCACACTGCAGCTTTTGTATCCATCTCTCCTCAGAAAGGAGAACCAGTATTTACTACCTAGTTAGCAGTTCACTTTCTCTCCCAGAACTGTGCTGCAAATAGATTTCTACAAGCAGTAGTTGTTGCTGAAAAATTCAGATATAACTTGGAATGCAGAGAAATGAAGCCGAATTTTTCAGTCCACTGCACTAAAGAAAACCAGGGAAAAATCTTTTGGCCTTAATGTCTTGATACTATGTGCAGTCAGTGAAGTCATTCCGGATTCACTGTGGTACAACTGAGAACAGAATTCAGATCTCTTTGCTGCACTTTAAAGCCAGACTTTTTGCCCTCAGAAACATATATTTATATCTTCAATTGATGTCCCGGTTTGGGGACAATTATGGGGGAAATCCAAATAAGTAGCCTCCCCCCTCCCACACAAAATGAAGGAAATAGAATAAACCGCCTGCACCCCAAGGCAAAGTGAGGAAAGAATAACTTTTACAAAGTAAAAGAGTAAATAACAGAATCGATAAGCCTCCCAGGTTCCCACTGCGAAATGTGGTTCACCCGTCTCACCTACAAGAAACCTGGCAAAAATTGTCTGGATGATAAAACGCAGATGGGATGAACTGGGGTTAAGCTGGGATAGTGGATGGTATAGGCTAGGATGGTGGATGGAGTTGGATGAAAAAAATCCCACTGCATGGTCTCTGCTTCTCCAAGCCCAAAATGGGCGCTTCTTCCCTTGTGGTGTCCCAGAACAAAAGGGAGGAGCGCAGGAAGTGATGATGAATAAATACTGTGCGCCGCATCGTGCCGTGTGACGTATTTCCTGGCGCGCCACTCGGCCTGTGTCCAGTAACGTTGGGGTGGGGAGTGTTTGGGGTGCTGCTGCCACTGCCAGCAAAACTGCCTCAGGTGCATTGCTGCAGCCTAGCGCCAGTCTACCCCATCCCTGTATAGCCGATGTCGCATGATGCTTCCCCTCAGCTGCTCTGGGACATGCTTCTTCTGCCTTCAGTCCACTGCTGCTGGGATGGAGGGCACAGGCTGCCGAGGCTGGCAGGGCTGGCATCAGCCAGGTGGGTCAGCATCAGCCAATGCCCTCCCCCCCAGCTCAAAAACAGACAACACCGTTCGGTGGGGTAAGGAGGAGAATGAAAAAGTGGATACAAAACTTTCTGGTTTTACGTATCCCCACAACAATTGACAACATGGATCTGCATAGCAGAGAGGTGTTATTGCCTTTCCTCCTGTTGTTCATAGAGTATGATAAGTCCTGCTTCTCCTCGACAGCCTTTTGAGGGCCAAAACCAGAACCTCATTTGCTCATTCTGAAAGAAAAGTAACAGTAAGTTTGTAGGGAAAATTGTGCTTCAGAAACATTGTTAAATGGTGGATGTGACCTGGTGTGTCTGTGATATAGCTTCAGAAATGCATTCATACTGTTAAATTGGTTTATTTTGAAGGAATTTATAGCTCTTAATATCCATTTCCTGTTGCTGTTCTCACATAGTTTTATTGCCAGACACACTGGTAAAAAACTTTGTGTTTAATTATATACTCGGTTGTTGATGGTGTATGTATATACATAAAATGTATAATCACAAATATGTAAACTAAGCCCCTAACTATATAAGTTAACCCAAAGCATGCCAGGAAAGAAAAACATTACACCAGACCTCATGTGCAGTATCAAAGGAACTTGAAGTTTACCCATCACCCCACCCCACAGTGTGGTGGATGAGGCAGAGATCCAGTGTCCTTTGGGCAGTTCAGTATTTCCAAGTTCTCTGGAATCCCTCAAGTTGCAGGAAACCTCCCCAAATTCCTTAATCTCTACTCAAAGACTGATGGATTGAATGGGTCCAAATGTGATCCCTCTGCGTGTGAAGAAATTCCATCCCCAGTGAATAAATAACAAAATTTCTCAGGTCTGAAAATTTGAGTATGACTTCTACAGTCTCAGCCTCTTATTTTTAAAAATCAATGTGATATGCAACTCCAAACTGTGCTAACTACATAGTTCAATTTATAGGTCTAGTGGAAATTTCTGTGTTTATGAACTCCTCTATTCTATTAGGTCTGAATACTCATATGAACAAAGCCAGTTAAAATGATTTGAGGATTAGGCTCTATTTATTAAAAATATTGAATATTTTTTCCTTCTTTTATTTTTCAGTTATACTGACTTGGTCTATAGTGTGCTGGTAATGTGTCTGAGTCATCGCCTCTACGTGTGTGTATGTGTATGTGTATTTATATATAGTTCACTCTATTTGTAGCTGTGAATCTCAAGTCTGGTATAGCAACACAGTGAACAAAGCAAATTGGAAAAGCACCTTTCTGAAGCAATAGGAATTATGCTATCAGTGTCTTTCTGTCCAATAACTACCTGCCTCAGGCACTGCTCTAGGGCACAAAGTCAAAGGTTGGCTTTCTCCGTAACTCAATAAATACTTTAAATCTCATTCTATTGCTACTTTGAAATATAAAGGGGAAGGAGGAGGATTGGTAGGTGTGTGTTCGTTAGGAGTCATCACTGAAATTCTTTACCTGCTCAGATCATCCTCTGTTTGAGAACCTGAGATCTTTACAGGTGTTACTGAATCACGTCTCGCTACACCTGTGAGACTTACAAATCTGATCTTGAAGTCAACAGTCGTCTTCCCATGAATGTGCCTGGAATTTGGCTCAGTCACCTGTTTTTAAAAGCATTCACATTTTTACAGACAAAAGTCTAATAAAGAGGTTAAATTACTTTGCCAAGTTCGCACAGCAGATTGGGGCAGCTGGGAACAGAGCAAAAGTTTCACAACTCCTGGCCTGGGCTTCATACCTAGGATGGAATTTGCCACTTCTCCTAAGAACAGACCAGGAAAATAACCTGCATCTAAAATTGTGCTAAAACTCCCTCTTGACCAAGCTAATTCTTTGAGACTCCTGACCTGTAGATGCATTTGAAAGGAACCAACTTTTCTGTATTGAAGTTCACACATATCAGTGCAGATACCTGCCAGCACGCCCTGTTTCCTAAGGCACAAGATACTCTGTTACCAGCCAGTAAGAAAAATGCTCCTTTCTGTCCTCCTGTGTCAAATCTGTAAGCTGAAGTGATTTTGCCAATACTTAGAAACAAACAAAACTGGCAAAACTTGTGAGACAGGGTGGAAATTTTCAGCTTAATGGGATATACATGAACAAAACTGTTCCCTTTGACAGAAGAATAGGAAAAGAGAAACTGCTTTGCAGCTTTATTGGCAATATCTGGTAGCAACTGCACACTACAAATGATTATTAGACAGTACACCACATTTAACACACCCTAGGCTTTGCACGCTAAGCTTTAGACCTGTATTTTGTCAGTAGGATACCAACCATATGATTTATATTATCTTAAGATTTTAGATTTTATATTTTAGATGATTTTAAGTGCCCCAAGACACATATACATGCATGTATATGTATGTTTCTATGCATATGTGTATCTGAATGTCCAGTGTATGCACCTCTTGTTTGTTGGTGCACAGACTTATCAGCATCCCAGGAAATCACTGATCCTGTGCTTTGGCATTCCAATCTCTCCTCATCTGATGGGTGCATTGCAGCACAAGTGAGCAGCTTCCAATTGCCTCTGGAGGCAAAGAGGCTTTTGCTAACTATTTATTCCAGTTTGAGCCTGGAATATGTATGTATGGCTAGGCTTCGCGAACGAAGAGTGTCCATCACCTCTCTAGGCAACCTGTGCCAGTGTTTTACCACCCTCATATCTAGTCAAAATCTTTCAGTTTAAAACCGTCACCCTGCACTCATACCAGGAATCTCTCCAGTCTTTGCGTGCTCATTCCCATGAGTAATCACACCTCACTTGGTAAGGATTTAGCCTCGTCACCAAGTTTACTCCACCTCTGGAGGAACAATGACTGAGGCAATTACTTTGGTTTGTGGGCAGCTTCAGTAATGCCAAGTACTGGCTGCAGAGATTCTGGATATTCTGGATAAGAGCTGGCCCTACCAGGTTTGTAATGGATAGGCAGAAGACAGCCTGAACTAACTATCTGCCAGGCTGCATTTAGTCCACTGCACCACATTAGCTCCCATTTTCCACCATTTGTTCTTTAAACCTTTTCTCAGTTAGTTCATAAAATATTGATGTGAGAGGTCCCAGAAATTTCTTTTCCTATAAAAGCAAAACTACAAAAGTGCTCTCTTTGACCAGTGCTTTATTTTGTAAGAGAAATATTTTATCTAGCCACTGAGACAATTAATTCTGTTTTCAAAAACAGGAAGAAAAGTATAAACAATGTGCAGCCAGAACAAATAATAGAGGCAGTTTGCCAAACACATTCCTAAATGCACATACACAACGTCTGTGAACAGAACTGCCACAGTCCGTGATTGCTGACATTCAGAGCTGTCAGATCATTTTTTTAGGCTTAAGATTTACGAAAGATTAATGACTATAAAGACCTACTGCTAGTTCTGAGCAATCTGGGGATCTCTTACAATTTAGAAACCATCCCCAGTGATTGCTACAGAAGAAGGCAGAGCAGTGGATGCCGGGCGTGAGGAGGATGTAACCTTGCAGGCAAAGCTCTCCTCTTCATACTCACAGATCTCTGTCACACTTTCTATACAGGGAGCCTCTCTAGGAGTGGAAGTTTTGCACATGCAGTGCAGGGTCTGCAGTAGAAAACGACAAGAGGATTCACCTGAAGAAGAGCAAAGGGCTCTGGTGGACTGGACTTTAGCAGATCATGCTGCAGGGATATGAGATGTCCCCACTCCTCTGCAACATGCAAACAGCATCTGCATGTCAGCTCCTGTGCCTGCATTGCAGCTGCCCAGGATGAATTGCAAATGCAAACTCCTGAGGAGGGTGAGTTTGTGCTAAGAGACCAAGCTGAGAGCAAGAGCACCAGTGGGACTGGTGCCANAGGGGCCACAGGAGACCCCAAGGGATTTTCAGACTGTGCCTGGGTGGCAGTAGTCCCAGGGAAAGTAATGGTGGCAGAAGGGCAGGCACAAGCTGCAGCGTTGCAGATGTTGCTATCCAACTGTCTGATCAGTGAATGTGAGTCCAAACCCTCATGCATTCTTCTTTCTCCTGAATTTGATTTTGGTAAAAGATTTCTGTTCAGACAGGGCTATCTACATTTTCTGGGGCATGGCCCACTCTTAGGCTAAACACAGGAGGCCAGGCTGGTATATGAAGCCTGTGATGTGCAAATCAGGCGCTCACTGTTCAGTTTCACCAGTGGTGCATGTTGCAGCCTGGAAGGACCCTCTCTGTTCCCAGCACACCACTTTGTAATTTATGTGCTCTCTCCAGCCCTTCCATGTGCCCTATTTGTGGGGTTTGTACCACACTGGCTTGAGACCTACTGAGCTGTAATGTGGCTTGGCATCATCAGGCATCCCAGGAGTATTGGCATTGGTTAGACCCCAGCCACAGAACAAAATCTCAGCTCTAAATGAAACAGGTCATTGAAAAAAACAGTGTGAGGATTAGAGCTAAGGATGTATTCCTGACTTTTCACTGAATATTTTAATTTTCTTTTTTTCTTCCTGTTTACCTGCTGTATAGGTAGGTTACCCCAGAAAACCTTGGCATTCCTGAGAGGACAGCAGATATGGCTGTGCCCTAGAGAGCACTTTGGTGCCCACTGGCTTCCCTTGATGTGCGTTACCTGTGTGTTACCCAGGGTGCATCTGCTCTGCCACTTAGGGGCAATGTTGGCCCTGACTGAGGGTGGGTATCTTTTACAGGGTTTCCTGGCAAACAGTGCTAAATGGTGGCATGCAGTTAGCTCCTGGGAAGGAGATGGATGGTGACCATCAGAAGCACACAAGGTTATTCAGAGAGTTAGAGCTCAGGGAAAAATCAGTTTAGTTTAAATGGCAGTGAATGGAAGTGAAGGATATTTTTAAGTAATTAAGAATTAAAAAGTAAAAAATGGGGAAATAACCTTCATCTGATGATTGTTTAAAGCTGCTCAAGCAGTCCTGGAGGCATGAAAACTGAGAAAAGGTGTGGGAGCACTCTTGTGCTCATTGGACAATTGATCCTTGCTCTCAATTATCATCTATATATCCATAACAAATATTGACTCCTGCCCCTCCACAGGACTTGCATAAGCACTCCAGATGTTTCTGTTGGCAGATGTTATGATCTATGTGTTTGACTGTCTTTACTGGTCTCATTTTAAGTGATGGGCCAATAAATACTCTTGGAAAAGTTTTTACAAAGTTTTAGTTGGCATTTGGGAGCTTCAAAGAATCATATAGAGCTGCCTTCAATCTATATGTTCTGTTCTTCATTGATTAGGTAAGCTCATGGATTTCTAGCAAGATCAAAGGTAGAAGACAACTGATGGAGAAAATCTACTAGATCTGTTTGCCAATTACCTTCCGCAGTAGAAGACGTTTTTCCCATGTAACAGCCAACAAAATAGCACTTCCACAAATGGTCTGCACGTGTAGGGACAAGGTTTCTTCTTGCAGCCCTGGGAGTTCTCAACGACAGGAATTTTCTTCCATATTTTGGTCTGCTGTTGGCCACGGCTTACTTCATCTGTGTGCTTCCACTCATTTCTGGTCTGCTCCTCTCTTGTGTTGGGCTGCCCAGCTGATCCCCTGTGGAGGAAGGACCCTCAGCTTGCAGGAAATATGGATGTCTCCAGGGAAATACGAGCAGTCATATGGGACTAAACCAGAAGTGTCTCAATGGTGGTGTCCCTAATGATGGCCAGCAGCAGATGAATTGAGGAAGCACATAAAAAGGGAAAGTAAAGAGATAATTCTGTGATTCTGTGATTCCCGAGTGGCATCTGGCAGGCTGTAGACACCTCCTGAGCTGGCACTCATGTCAGAAGCTTTGAGTGTGAAAGCCTTTGATGGACCTTTTTCCCATGAGTTTTTTCTTATTTCTTTTTGAAGTCATTTACAGCAACTGTTCAGCCCAAACAGGTAAGATGTATGTTGCTCTCCAGGCTCCTTCCCAGTTTGTGGCTACCCCAGTACCCTGTGTTTTTCTGAACACCATTGCTGAATATTTCTCTTTATATAATATCCACATTTTGAGCTGTTTTGCCCAGCTCTATTAGCTAGCATTTTTCAAAACGAACATCCTTAATTAGATCAATTTGAAAGGATATTAATTTTCTGTCCATTTATTCAATCTCCCGTTCTCCCCCACTGGGGCTCACAACCCCTCTGAATCTGAGTGGAATCAATGAATATAATTAATACAGCGTACACATGTGCTCTCAGATCATTACTGAGAATGTTAAATAAGATCAGGTCTGGTATTGGGAGTACCTAACTTTTCAACTATTTCTCATCGAACCATGTTGATGACTAATGATGCTTTCTACAGCTAAGCAAATGATGTTTTGGCTAGCTGCCAGTCCCAAAAATCAGGAGAAAGCAAGAGAGGGTTTGGCTTCAATCATGCTGGAAAAGAGAAAAATTCAACACGTTCTGGTGAATCATAAAATCATATATATTCCCTTTGGATCAGATGGGGTTTTTCCTTACTTGACATGGTAGTTTCAGCTTTGTTTAAAACAATGTTAAGTGTTTTAAAACTTGCTTAGCTGCACATTAAAGGAAAATTTCTAAATGAAAAATAGTTTTGAATGAGAAATCACAAAAGCTGCTTCTCAAATGGTTCAGTGGGATGTTGGATTATTATAGATTGGTTACATTTTCAAGACCAAATAATTCAGGAAAACTCAGTAAGTACAAAGTGTAGCTTTGTAACTGACAAATCTAAATTTTTCATCCCTTCCTTTAACAATGGCCTGCTAGAAAAAGAACATTTTAGTTGAAAAATGTTATCCATTTCTGGTCATCTTACACCAGGTATTCGTAACAGGCTGCAATGTACAAATACTTGAGCACAGGAGCAGATTCGAAGCTTGGTGCTTTCATCCATTTTATTGGGAAAAAAAATACAGGATAGTTCAAGAGTAAGCTCATTGTTCCTATCACAACATCAGCCACAAAGAAA
>VWZO01019847.1:0-20496 GCA_013396975.1 Bucco capensis | reverse complement strand
CTTTAAAAAAGACTCAGCAGCTAGACTCTTTATANTACTGTCGTCCCTGTCTTATTGGGGAGAGGGGGGTCTTGGAGACCTTTCCTCAAAAGATTGTTCTTTTGACCCTAGCTTTCGGTCAAACCAGGACAGTCAGTTAATGCCCAGGGGTGGTAAGAATACATAGAAAACATTAAATAACATGAGACAGGGCATACTTTTCAGAAGCCAGTAGGTATAAACAAGGGAGCTGTTCCCCACTCCATTCTGTCACGTGGGCATCAATATCATCTTAATTGACCTTTTCTATTGAGAAAAGTCAGAAGGCAACAACAGCAGTGATTGCATATAGTCTTGCTCTGATTGTTACTTCACAGATGCATCTGATTAACGGGAGCAGTCACCTAGTGAATCAGGAGAGGTATAAACATGTTAATATTAACTACAATATTTCTAGGTTTCAATCAAATGAAATCAGTAACATAGGTACATTTCTGTTTGTCTTCTGGACTTTGCACTAACAAGAGGAGTAGTTTCAGCATCAGTTACTGGTCTTTACCTATTGACAAATGAGGAAGGTAATTTTCTATTTGCTTGAGTCTGTGTGAACTTCTCAGTCTGTTTTTTTCCTTCATTACACTACACTTAGAACTGCTTTTCAAATTTGAGTATTTGTTTGCCTTGTATTATTATTATTAAAAAGAATAAGAAAACTAATAAGTAGTTCTTCCAAATAAGAATGGATTATTCATTTCCAGATATAGCTTTCTAGGACAGGCCCTATCAACTTTTACTAGATAAATGCTACTAGAATTAAAGTCAAACCAACATATCAAATCAGGAGTCTGTAGCCTCTGCTTTGGTACCTCCCTCCTCTTTCTTATTCACCAAACCATTCTGTGACACAGGAAAGGTAGATGTATGCCCATAAATATTATGATCCATACGAGAATAACTGGAGTTTGCTCTCCAGGGGAATGACCCCTTGATTTCCCCTTTAGTTCCTGCACACTACTTTGCTGTATTTTACAACTTGATGAGAAAATATCTGTCTCAACAGTCCCAAAAGAAACAAGACCCTTCTGTTCAACACACTGAAATCAAGGGCCCTTACTTTCCTGTACCCCTTTACTGGTGCTAAATCAGAGACATGTACCCCACTTCCTGTAACAGACAGAGGCAGCATCACAGAGTTACATGTTAATTCAGAGTTTCTTCTGTTTTTTTAGTGATCAAAAACTTGCCTTTCCACTTTTCCAGATCATCTTGTCAACAAAGAATCTTTCCTAGGCAACTGGGTTTCTATTTTAGTGCTGCAAGGGAAAGAAGAAAAATTTATTACATGTGGGCAAGTAGTAGCACAGAAAGAGAACTTTTTCTGTAACAAATGCACTTATTTCCCTAGAAATTTCATACTGTATGATCCAGCTAGTCAAACATTAGGTGTGTAATCACTTACAGTTCTCTCGTACTCACTAGCTAATAAAAAGATTGGAAACATGGAGTGAGAAAATAACATCTCTTAGCTGCTGAAATAAACAGTATTATACTCTCTTCCTGTAATGAGGTGAACATGGAACAATATACCAATGCAGTCTTTCCACAACAAAACAATGACTGAAAGAGTCTCTTTGTGGCTGGCTGATAATTAAGAATACTACATATCTTAGAATCTACAATGTGGCTTATGCAATACACAAATCTGATCTCATGTGTCAAGGAAAGAAGAACAAACAACTTCAATACTCTGCTGTTATAAGGAGAAGTACTAAAATCCAATTCTGCCACTTAAATAAAAAAAATGCAGTTAGATGTGAATTCTGAAGGATTACAGTACTTAAACATACCATAAACTTGTTTCACAGGAAATATGATTCCTCCTCTTTCCATTCTCACTATCTTCAATATTTCTTCCAAATAACTACAAAATTGCATATAATAGTTCTGGCTATGAACTACTCTCTTCACTTGTTTCTTAGTTAATAACATTTTCAGAAAATGGCTCTTAAGGCATTCCCTTTTTTTAAAATATAGTTACAAATAAAGGTCTTCATGTGGACCTGGAAATCAAAAAATATATGGAAGGGCAAATAAAAATAAACAAATTTAAAATATTTGAAATCATGTAAATAAATCACAGTTAAACCCTTTAGTACAACTTAACTAAACTACTACATGAAGTATATGCTGCTAATATGTGAACAATCCAGGAAGCTTCATATAATTCTAAAAATCCTAAAAATCTACAGAACACACTTAAATCTTTAGGCATCAGGATGGAAAATTCTGAAAATATAAAAATATATATGTTAATATGTTTGGGTTATGTTTTTAAAATATTCAGCTGGATCTTTATACACTTTAACAGAAACACATTTTAATATCTACAATTCTAGAAAAAAGATTAGGCCAAAAACTGAACTCTAAATTGTTGTAAGTGCAAATACATTTGACTATCTCTATTCATAAATACAGCAAAGAACTTTGGAAAATATAACACAGTTTTAATGACTTTTTAATGCATTAAATGATATTAAAATGTATAGTTTTAAGATTAAAATTATTGATACCTCTCTAGAAAATAAATTAAACAGAAAAGCTTCTCTTGCTGTAAAGAGGCCATGCTTTTACTAACCTTCTATAATACATCTCATTAAGAGTGGTCTGAGGGATTTGGAAGGAGACAGGTGGTAAAGAAGTTGGGAAAGTTTGTGCTTGCTCCTGCAGTTAAGATAATTTTAAGCATGACTTTCTCAGAAAAACATCCTTCCTTACAGAAAGCTAGGCAGAGGAAAGGTTATACTGAGATGCAATCAAAGACCATACTAACCATTCTCACAAAAAATTAATTCCATGGACTTATAAAATTGTCTTAAACTAGTTTTTATAGATATGCTACTTTAAAGGTAGGAATATTTTCAGCTTCAATAATGCAAATTGCTCAGATGTTGATTTATTTCCTTCCTTTGCATGGTGGCTTACATTGCTGTTAGCTTTAAAGCTTGGTAACATGGCCATTTCCTGACTGTTCCACTGTGTTATCGTAGAATCATAGAATGGATTGGGTTGGAAGGGACTTCTGGAGGTCATCTAGTCCAACCCCCTGCAGTGGGTAGGGACATCCCCAACTAGATCAGCTTGCCCAGAGCCCTGGCAAGCCTCACCTTGAATGCCTCCAGGGATGGGAACTCAACCACCTCCCTGGGCAACCTGTTTCAGTGTTCCACCACCCTCATGGTGAGGAACTTCTTTCTATGGCCAGAGGCTGAAGAGCTTTTCCTCACTTCCGGTTTTGAGGTGGAATTGCAAAAAATACGGAGAGATTTGATAGATCCTTGCTGACTGCAATGCAGCTAAACATTGCTGTCCCCTCTTGCAGCTTCTGACATAGTGAAAGAGGACCCAGTATAGTTTACCATTGTCTGCTCTACTATTTGGTTATGTCTGTACTGACTAGTGAGTTAGAAATGTTTTAATTATGTTTGTTTACTACTTGCCAAAGGCTTAGGAGAAATCCAGCTAACAGGGGCAGAGAGATCTTGAGGACAATGCTGCTTCAGCTAGCTTTATACGCAGCTTGCCAAGGTATGTCTATACTTCACTGCAGATAAGCAAACCTTATGTAAATGAAAATAAAAATGTTGATGAAAATAAGCTTTTCCTTTAGTGGTTTGTGTTGAACTCCTTTCATTTAAAAGATTCTTGTAGTGGAACAGTATCAGAGGATCAGCCATACTGAATCATATGCTACAGTAATCACTGACCAGGTGTCTAAGCTGATCTAAGCTCAGATGCTCTGTGTTCAGTGTTCCTATTGTCAGAGGACCATTGATGCAGATATAATATTTGGCTTAACATATTTCTGTATCATGTTCATCCAGTACTCCATGGACTGTTTTCCTATTGCAGATCATTTTACTGTTGCCACCTAGGAATGACAAATGGGTTTATGGAGGGTGTTTTTCATCTGCCAACCAGAAGATGTTCACTAATCCTGTTACTCTGAAATAAATCATGTAGCTCATGGTTAAAATGAGTTTAAAAGAGGCTGGTAACATCTGTGAATTTCCTGTCTTTTACAGCAGTTGTCTGACTCTATCTCCTTTGTCATTTGTTGTAAAATCCGCAGAAGGATCTTGAAAGGTGAGATAAACAATTTTTTCTTTGTTTGTTTTGCTAGTATATTTACCACTTACATGATTTTTATTTAAAACAGATTTTGCCTGGAAAAGGCTATGTAAACCAAAGACAAATGTTTTCGGAAGTCATAATTATGATAGGCTACATCGAAAGTAAAAAGCTGAATTCTTGTTAACTGTGTACCTTTATCTGTACTAAGTTTCACATTTTGCTCTCTTGGCTTAATTTCAGGTGTGATTATTGTTGACAAGTGTGGAAGCCACAGTTCTGTGTAGCTGAAGAAATGAAGCATTTGACTGGGACTCAGTAGACCTGTGCTGTGTTAATGATTCAATTCCTGCTTCTTTTCCAGTGTCTTTAACTGCTCTTTTTTTTTGAAAAGAAATCAACGCATCTGCAGCAAGTGCTTGGGCTGAGTGTACTGTGAT
This sequence comes from Bucco capensis, assembly GCA_013396975.1. Classification (NCBI taxonomy): domain Eukaryota; kingdom Metazoa; phylum Chordata; class Aves; order Piciformes; family Bucconidae; genus Bucco; species Bucco capensis. The sequence goes on along the minus strand of VWZO01019847.1, from coordinate 15,949 downwards.
AGGACTCTGTCTTCAGGAAGAATGAAATAACAGTTAAAACAGTTTGAATTATTGTCATTTCCTTCCATTACTGTACATTAAAACCTGATATTGATTTACTAACTGCAGGCATCTGTGCATGTGTACTTAGATCTCTTCTACTCTGACACAAACATGAGTCAAGAAGAGACCAGATTTTTAAGAAATGGATAATAATAATTTTTCAGCTTTTTGGAAGTCTCTTTAGAGTTTGTGTGATGAAGTTTTGGTATTAGAACTAAATGGGTAATAATGTGCATTTTTCAAAACTGTTGAATGAGTTAAAAACAGAACAATAAATAAATAAATAAATAAATAAACTCAAAACCAACTCTGTTTTGCAGTCTTCTGACTGAATTTACTGGTCTGACTAGCTATATTCTACTCTGTTGAACTCACTTTTTCTTAAATTTTCATTTTTCCAAATCTTTCAATAAAATGATAAATGCAGTTTGGAAACCATTTATCCCATCTCTTTCTTCCTCTCTCAGTTCCTCAGATTATATAAGAAAACAGCTAACACTGCACAGAAGTTGTGTTCAGATATAAAATAAAATTCTTAAGTGCCAGAGATTTTTAAAAGCTATCAACAAAATTTGTAAATATGAACATTTAACTCAGGATTTTTAATTCCATAGGAGCATGCAATTAATCAGACACAGTCTTTCAGAAGAAAGTCAGTGAGAAATGAATAAATTTAGTGTTAAACTATGAACATCTTAATTATTACACTAAATATATCACTGAAACAAAGATGCCTATATGTCTTTGCAAAATGCTTGAAAATGGTAATTGCATCTCTTCAGAGCTATGCCTTGATCTGTGAACTCTAAACTCAACTTAATACTGCAAAGCAAAATTTTGTCTTCAGGACAGTATTCCCTCTTTAGTGAATATATATTTTATAAAATACATTGAAAGCAAAACTAAAACAGGTTTATGCATCACATATAGCAGCAGCTGCAGACAAAATGACATCATAATACTGAAAACTTTTTTTGTCACTGTGTATCACTGTCAAAGTGAATATTGATCATGGCAGTCATAAAAATTCTATGTAATTTGCTTAAATGTGAAACTCTAACAATTTTTATCATTGCATACCAATTAACAGGTCTTGTTGAAGTAACAACATTTTTTGCACAATTTTATACAAATTGATTTCCATTTTTCCTCTTTTAAGACTTTAGCAACTTTATATTCTCATGTGTAAACAGTGTTCTTGGACTTCATATGTTTTGCAGATTATGGAGGAAAACTGTAGACTTGCTGTGGCAGTACAAGCTGTACACTGGGCAGACACATTTTCAAGGTGAGTAGTTATTCATGAGTATTTAACTTTGCCGTTCACATGCTGAGGAATAAAGGCATTGTGGGTCATCAACAAGGCCCTCCCTGGTAAGGTTGCCCCAAGATACAGAGGAGTAACAAAAATAAACCTAACACAAAAGAGAATTTTCCTGCAATATCACTGGTAGGTGTTGGTTTTTTGTTTTGGTCTTTGTGTGGGTTTTTATTGTTTGTTTGGTTTTGTTTTGGTTAGGGTTTTGTTTTTGTTTTTGTGTTGTTTTTTTTTAATGTGCAAGCAATGTCTCTGCTGCCTAAGATATCAACAAATTGGTCTTCATAAGACTACCACTATTTTATTTGATATGAAATTCTTTCATGAATCACAATTCTTTCATGAATCACAATTCTTTAAACTGTTTCATACCTTGCATAGGTATTTTTCTGACTGAAACACAGACTGACATATGACTCCTTTTATACTCATGCTTATTAAATGTCAAGTGAGTGAAGTTGAACTGTATGTTCAAAGAATATGCTTTCTGCAGCAGTGGCTTGCTCTCCACATGTGAAACAATCCCACACTCACTACCACAAATATAACAAAGGTACACAAACCTTAACTAAAATCCAGCTCTTTCCCCTTTGTTTTTGCAAATAACAAGAATGAAGTAGTGCACAGAACATCCAAATACACAGTACTGATTTCATAGTGCAAAGATTTAGCAACTGCTTTCTGGAAAGTTTGAAAAAATGACTGCTAAGGCTTTTAAAAACAAATATGATCAACCTCCTTCATATTTTTCTTAGAATAATATCACTGCACAGAATACATCTCTTTAGTAAGTGAAGACGAACAGAAATAAATCTTACTGTCAGTATCTAGTTGCAAAACCACAGTGTGAATAGCAGGGTTTCAGGCAAGCGATTTCAAATGCATTTTGCACAACAGAAATGCTCGCACACAGAGGAGGAAGAAAATGAAAATGATTAGTTTAACTGAACTAAAAATGCTAAGAGAGCGCCAATAAACTAAAATTTAGTAGTCTGGATGCTTCAGGAACAATCACTCCAGGACTTCAAATACTAAAAGTACATTTTTGGAGAGTCTTGGTAGTTCCAATCAAACAGTGGGCAGTATTACTGAAGGAGAAGCCATTTCTGCTGGCAGCTTCCATAGCCAAGATGGCAGAATATGAAAAGAAAAAAAATGGGCTAGAAATGCAATTTCTGCAAAACAACAAAAAATGCAACAGGGCTTTTCATATACAGTCCTAAATGGCTATTTAATATCTACCTGCATCAAGCTTAGAAGCCAGCTGCTCAAAGAAATCTTGGGAAAGAGCATTATCACAGATAAAATATCATCAAGAAAGATGCACTCAGTAAAAGGGGTTGTTTTACAGAGAAGTGGATATGAACTAACTTAATGGCAGCCCCAAGGGATCTTTAATTGCAGTTCAATTTCCCCTCTTATGTCAAGAACAAAGCTCTACTCTGCTGTTTGGTAGCTGTCGAGGGGGGTTGCATTGTGCTCCGGGTTTTGGGGAGCCAGACTGCAAAAGCAAATAATGAACCTTAATAATAGCTCTTTAATTGCTTTTTGCTCCATTAATATCTTTAAAAAAATCATTACACAAGTTGTCCCAAATTTTGCTTTACAGGGAAACTCATTCAGAATATATAGGTTTTATGGTAACAGTCTTGTATGAGTCTTTCATCCACAGTAGTTACATAGATCTTTTTAACACTGATATTTTGAAGGTTTAAAAGGGTTTCAGTGTAAAAGCAATATGAGTATTTCCTTTAAAATTCATATGTCATATTCAATACCTAATACCAAACACTTAATTGGTGACCCATGACAGGACATGGAGGAATGACATGGAGCTGGACCAGGGGAGGTTCAGATTGGATATTAGGAAAAGATTCTTCACCCAGAGAGTGGTGGAGTACTGGAACAAGCTTCCCAGGGATGCAATCAAGGCACTAGCTCTCACAGAATTCAAGAAGAATCTGGACAACAGTCTTAAACACATCATGTGACTTTGCGGTTGTTCTGTGCAAAGACAGGAGCTGAACTTTATGATCCTTGTGGGTCCCTTCCCACTCTGGACATTCTGTAATTCCATGGTTTAATTCTGTGATTCCATTCCTTCACTCTTTGGTGTCTTGGAGATATGCAACTTCACAAGAAATTATCATTTTAAAGAATCAAACCCCTTACTTGTCATTGACATTTCCTACAACTTTAATAATCCTCAGGCAGGATAAAAGTGCTGTTACTGCCAGTTCTCTATAGTACCTGATCTCATTGCTTCATATTCTTTTCCTTCAGGTAGCTTGGGCTGGTTTTATTGCTAATACTGGGTTCTGTGTTCAAATTAGGAGTGTAAGTTTTTCACAATATAACAGAGCTGCATAAATGAAAAGTTCCATGAAGTTGAACGTGGCCGTAACTAGTGAATTGTCAGACAAAAACGGATCAGCCAGCACTCAAGTTGGCCTTGTTTTCAAACAAAGCAGAAAATGTTAAGGAAAAAAGCAAAAGGCAAAAAAGAGTTAAATGATGGTTAAGAATCTTTTTCGTCAGTTTTAGAGAACTTAGATGCAGTGGCATATCTTCTGTTTTAAACTGTCACACACACACAGAATGTTCAGCTCTCACTGATGAACTTTGCACATGTTTGGTATACTTCTTCCCCCATTGTTCAGGGATAAATTAGGGGTTTGGGCACCTTAGGAAGGAAGGTTATGCATACTGTTAAGAAATACTAGTCACTGAGCTTCATTAAGTTTTAAATGTAATTAGTTGCTTAGAGTCAATCATTTAGCATTAGGAAGCAGGGGTTACAGCCTAATGTGTGATTTGATGTTTTTTAGCATGACTTAAATCACATGAGCAGTTAGATTGCTGATACCTTAGACAACAGGCTGTGAACTTTCACCTAGACACCATAGAAATGTAGAATCATAGGATACCAGGTTGGAAGGGACCTCAAGATGAGGTCCCAAGATGAGGTGCCTTTCCCCATGGAAAAGATGAGGGCTAATGGGTGCAAGTTACTGCTGGGGAGATTCTGATTAAACATAAAAGGAAAATTTTTCACAACAAGGACAATCAACTGTTGGAATACTGTCCTCAGCGAAATGGTAGGTTCCCAAACAAAGAAGATTCTGCTGAACAGGGTGCTGGGCCATCTTATCTAAGCCTTCTTTTCTCAAGGCTGAACAAATCCAATTCTCTCTGCCTTTTCCCATACAGCAGCTTCCCAGTCCTTTGATCATCTTTGTGGCCCTCTTCTAGACCCTATCCAGCCTGTCTACATCCTTATTGCATATCAGGGATCAAAACTGAACACAACGTTCTACATGTGGCCTGACAAACACTGAGTGGGATAATGGCTTCTGCTGGTAATGCCTTCATGGATGCAACCCAGCCTCCTGTTGGCTCTCTTTGCTGCAGCAACACACTGTTCACTCCTACTGAACTCTTTGTGCATCAGGATGCCCAAGTGCCTGCCCAGAGAGCTGCTCCCCAGCTGGATAGATCCCAGCCTGCGCTACACTCCTGGATTATGTTTTCCCAAGTACAAGACCTCACACTTGTTCTTGTTGAACTTCACCAGCTATTTATTAGCCCACTCTTTCCACCTATCCATGTCTTCCTGCAGGGTGGCTCTCCCTTCTGGAACGGAACTTTTTCCTAGTTAGGCAAAAGAGGACACCAGATGCAGCGTAAAATAGAAGATACAGAGACTACAACCATCAGCCGAAGCGGCAACTGAACAAAATAAAAGTAGTCAATGGCATGCTGGAGACAGGAATGGAATTCAATAAGTTGTTAGAAGAATTCTGACCAGAAATATCCATTGAACTAAAAGATGTGTGAAAAGTGCATGAAGAATGTGTGAGGGACAGGTACACAGATTGTAAAGGCATGTTTGTCTAGGAATGTCTTTATTTGAGGTCCCTTGTCAAAGGCACACAGCTTGAGCTGTTCCTACTGCTGTACCACTCAATTAAATTATATTTTTAATGGAATTTGGTGTAAGAGACTCTGCTGTGAGAAATCTAGGGTCCAAACTGTGAGAAACTGGATGCCTGGACAGTGCAAATTGCTTTATGTACCTTAAACAGTGGCATAGGGAATAAATCTTGCTCTGACCATCACTGACGAAAGACTGTTTTATATCCCACTAGCCAAGCATTCTGGAACTTTGCAGTGAGAAGTGTTGGAAAAACAATTTTTCTAGGCTCATATAACTGCCCTTCCAGCTCAGCCCCTCCTGGTGCCAGTGTTAGATTTTCTCCTCATTTATTCAGCACCTGTCGTCAATCTGTGCCTGCCTTTATAATAAGGTTATGTCAAAGCAGGCAGAAAGCTCAGCAGTCTTCTCTTATCTAAACTGTTACAGCAGGACCCCATCTAAGTTGCAACCAACAGCTAGATCCTGAATTATCATTATCTGTTGCATCTTTACCTAAAAAAATAAATAAATACCAAAAACTCTGAAGACCCTCCAGTTCAGGAGTGACAGATCTCCCTCATGATGCAGTAACGGCAAAAATAAATCTTGCAATTGGTTTTTATTTTATTAGGTTTCATTCTGTCCTTGGTAAACACCTTTAACTCTTTGTCAAGAGGAGTTTTACCTAAGAGTCTTGACAAGTGCAAGGAAATCAATTTTTATGTGGATTTTGAGATGAAGGGCAACGTCATTCTGCAAGAGATGTAGATTGTAAATGCACTTGCCAAAAGTTAATTTTTCACGATCTTGAAAACTTCTCAGCAACTGACTGTTGAGAATAAGATCTATCTTGTGTTTCTGAAAGACAGACAAATAAGGTGGAAGTGACTTTTAATGATTCAAGTCCATTTTCACCGTACTAGACTGATGACATTCATCAAGTATGTCTATAAGGACATATCTTCAGGTAACTTAGCTTGAGTTCTTTGTGTTGTACAAGGTATCTGGATTTGACTTCCAGCTCCTGAATCTTACTGCATATTCAGCTACCTAGACAATAACCTAAAGGAAACAGTTCATAACTCATTATTCCACCCTTGCCCCTTTTTCCTCCCCTTTCCAGCTTCTCAATAAATTACTTAAGTGCTTTATTGCTTGTGGTCTTTCTAAAGTACAAGAGATAAAATGTAGAAAGAGTTTTAAATTAAATCCTCAGGATGAAAAGGAAAAAGTTGAGCTTAGAGCTTTATCACAGAATGTGAGTTCAGGTTGAATGAAGCTGTGTGGGTTACTAATATTTTTACTAGCTCCTTGTGAGAAACTACCTCTTGTGTTTTGGGACTCTGTGAGAGTGATGCAGTTATGTTTTGCGGCCGGAGCAAGAAGAACACTGCCTACCTGTGTTACTGTCCCAGGAGCTGCAATAGCAACACGCTTTTGACAACTTCTGCATGAATACAGCCTTATCAGCAGATGGTTCAACATGCTATTTGAACGTTAGCTCTGTCCAGAAGACAGAAGACCTCTTCAGAACTCACCCCTTTCCCTGGGGGATTATATGTATGAATGCTCAAGGTCCAAGCAAGACCAAAGTCTCTTTGCAATTTAAAGTGCTTAGCTGAGTTACAGATAATTGATGAATTTTATTTTTTCACTAAATAAGAGATTCTAATTTTTAATTTGCATGAGAATGATAAACAATAACTTTCTAATTTTCTATATTCCTTTTTACTTGTAAAACTAAACAAATGTACGAGTAATTATACTAGCCAGCACACTCTTATAAAGTTATGTAGAGAGAGAAATTCATGACAGAAAACTGTCTCTGTCTAGCATGTGTGGCAGAGTTTAAGGAGTGGAAAGGACAGGCTCTAACAATTTACTTTTTGTCATTTAATTTTGACAATAAGTGATTGGAGCAAATACTTTCCTATCCTAATCTACTCTTTTGATTCTAAAGAGTGTTAAATTAAAAAAGAGAAGAGAGCCAAGAACTTAGAGCTGAGTAAATATTTTCAGGACTAAAAGCTGGAATAAAAGTACACAAACATTGTTGACATTCCATTTTACATGTCTAAAACATGTTTCATTCTACCTATATTTACCCAGAAAAAGAAAAAGAAGCTTGTTAATATCTAATTCAATTTCTTTTCTCTTCTCCATAGCTGTGCACACAAGCTTGGCTGCTCCACGGATGTTCAATGGAGGGGAGAAAGGCCACAGGTTATGGAATCTCCTCCAAGTCTTCATCTCTTCTTTCAAGTTCTTACAAAATTCCACACATGAACCATGCAACACAAACTTCTTGGCATGTAGGAGAGTCTGCTCAATTTCTGAGCATAACTACAGTAAATTGAATTTTTCAAAAGTTTGGTTTTTTTTTCTATAAACCCACAATCAGATGATTTCTGATTTTCAAACATATTGAAACCATAATTTCAGGACATATGTTAATCTGTTTCCTGGTTTGTTTAAAACGCAAGCTGTCAAAAACTTTATCTTCCCTATTGTTGGTATGCTTACAGACATTGTGACATCAAAAGAACATAGCAATTACTGGGCAGCACTTTCCTTCTATCAGCTCTTCTTAACAGCCATGCCAGTGAAAATTCCCCACTTGCAAACTGTACAGTCCTCATGTTTTGTTCTATCAACCTATTACATTATTAAGGTCACTTTCTGCAATCAGTTGCCTCTTACTTCAGTTTGATTTTTTTCAGAAATGCAAGTTAATTGATTGTGATTTTTAAATTATATTATTGTTAATTATTGAAATGCTCAGAGAATATATATGGATGTAGTCTTCAGCTGTAATCTCACAATAGAAATGGTCCTAGATACCTACTGAAAAAGACTCAGGTGATATTAAGTTTTGGTAAGTTGTCCATGACTGGGCACTAGGTCAACAAAAATGCTCTATTGCTACCCTTCAAGGGGACAGGAAGGAGAAAATACAATTAAAATGTTGTGACTTGAGATAAAGACAGTGTCCTGTCGCTGGTCACCAGAGAGAATAGATCAGCACCTGCCCCTCCATATTTAACTAGTCATTGACCAAAACTCCTAAATCCCTGTCTGCAGGGCTATTTTCCAGCACCTTGTTCCCTAGTCTGTAGGTACATCCAGGGTTGCCCTGTTCCAGGTGTAGAATCCAGCACTTGCCTTTGTTAAACTTCATATGATTTGTGATTGCCCAGCCCTCTAGACTGCCCAGATCTCCCTGCAGGACTTCTTTGCCTTCAAGGGAGTCCACAGCTCTGCCTGGTTTATTATCATCAGCGAACTTACTTATTATACATTCAAGTCCTAAGATGTTGAAGAGCAGTGGCCCTCAGTGGAACCCCACTAGTCACAGTTGTCAGCCTGATGTAGCCCCATCTACTATAACCCTCTGAGCTCAACCTCTCAGCCAGTGGTGTACCCATCTCATGATGTACCTACCTAGCTCTATGCTTGACATTTTGTCCAGAAAGATACTCTGGGAGACTGTATCAAAAGCCTTACTGAAATCCAAACTGATGACATCCACTGATCTCCCGTGGCTCTACCAAATTCACTAGTTGGCTCAGCTTTGACCAGTGGCAGGTCCATCCTGGAGCTGCCTGGGACAGGCTCTGCTTTCACAAGGACAACTCCTAGCGTCTTCTCACAGAAGCCACCCCTGCTATGACAAACTTGCCGTGTAATCCAATCCATAAATTTTCACTGAAGTGCACTGTATTTGAATGTCTTAGCAATCTAAATTATGCCAACCAAGAAGATCATCATTATCTATCCTAGTTTTATTTTATAAGCAGTAAGCACATTTTCCTGGGTATCTTGCAATCATCATATACTAACAGCCTGGACAAGACACATGATATTCTCAAAATCTTAAGCAGAAAAATCAGTGATAAAGCTTTCAGTTCTTGTTGCAGTTCAGTGAATTTTGTGCATATATTTGTGGAAAAAATAAAAGGCATTTTCTGAAAATTATGAAAACTGGGAGAAAAGAAGTGAAAGTGGCGTGATCAGGAGTCTTTTCTGTCTCCTCACCTTGCTGCATCAGATTTGCTTTCAGTTTTTTCTTTATATTTCAGTTTGCACAGGAACAGTCCCTCCCAAAGATCAATGATATTCCAGTTTCATTGGATTAAATCACAGGCACAGTCAAATCACTTGGGGTCTCCTGTGGCCCCTGGTGCGATAACTGTGCCAACAGCAGAGGGAGCATTAAACTCATTGCCCACGGGAAAGTGTGGGGAGTGATACCCATGTTCCTATAATCCTTGTATGGGTAGGATGAGCTCATTAGCATTCTGGCAGTCATCCTAGGAGAAGGACAACTATGATTCCAAACCCGGGCAGATGGAGCTTGTTTAGCCCTGTAGGCCTTCCATCTAAGAGGTTAAACCTCTGTCCTAAGGACTTCGCTGCCAGCTTCCAATTGCTAGGCCCTGGCAGATGAACCTTAGGACTAAAGGGTGGGCCCAGCTCTGCGCATGCTGTGTCTCACCTAAGAAAAATCCATTGCACAGGCTTGAGGGTGCCATCAGCGCTGATGAAGAGCGTGGACGGATCCCTCCCTGGATCTTCATTCACAAAGCCTAGCCATGATGACGATGATGATGGATTAAATTAAATCTTAAAACTTGAAGGCAGATTTTGCTGCTTGAGAAGAACTACAGAACGCACACAAGCAAATGGTGCATCAAAGTGAAACACCAGGAATAAACAGTTGCTTCTCTAGCAGAAACTTATACAGGGAATTCCCTATACAGGGAATACAGGGAAAATAAAAGCTGAAAGCTCAAAAGAAGTGCTTGACATAGAAAGAGGAAGATAGAATTAAATTTTGGAATGCAGTTGCAGGAAAAGACACTACTGTGGAAGCTTGAAGGAGGCAGAGTTGTTTTTTTAAGAAACGAAGCACTGAAATCTTTAGGTATACAGCAAAAGTGGATTCTTAGTTTTCCGTCTACAAGAAAAGAATTATTTCCTTTCTAAAAAGAAGCAGGGACACAGGGCTCAAGCAAGACTTTAAATATTTAATGAGGGTTTTTTTAAAGACTGTTATAAAAATAACAGAAACAGATACTACCTAAGCCATTGTCTAATTTGCTGGAGTCTTATTACATTCTTCAGTTATGTTCTTATGATTCATGTTAACGGATCTTATTTACAAATACATCTTACTGGAAAATACATTTTATTATGATCCAAAGCTGTCCTGTGCATAAGCCAGGGAAGATAAATACATTCACCTGCAATAGCCATTCACTAGCTCTTTAATATACTTCTATGTTTGAGAATAGGATTTTTTCAAGGAATGAGTGTTATTTAACAAATAAAATCCCAAATACATCTCTTATTCTTTGTGGAAGAAAAACATTTTTATTAAATAGAAAGTATTCAGTCTTCTTTAGGGAAATATATTGTCTGAAGATTGGAAGATAGCCATTAAAATAAAATTAAACTACGAAAAATGAATAATTTTCCAGATTAATATGTAACATCCAATTTTTTTCAGAGACATTGTTATTTGTCTTTTTTAAAACAGCACAATTATTTTCTCACAGGTGTATATAGGTAGCATTCAAAAAATTCAGTAGACATATAAGTTACTTGTACAATTCATACTGAAACTCCAGACTATGACAAATTGACCAAAGGTAATATAGGCAGGTACCCAGAAAACAACATTGAACACTGCTACATTATGCTTTCAAATTTTAACTGATGTGTTAAAAGTCATTGGCATTTTGAAATCATTATGATACTATGGTATTAGTATTAATGAGCATCAATAATATGAATCAAATGATTTTCACAAACCAAAGAAAGCACTGAATGCCATTCAACCAGTCACTCCCAATGCCTTTGGCTGACAGAACCACATTGATCCTCTTGATGAAATAAAAACAATTAAAAAAAAAAAAAAAGACTGACAGAAATATACTCAAACAGTTCCAGGCATGATCTTTATCATAACTTAGAAATTCAAACAGCTCTTGCCAAACCTGTGTCACTCAGATCTGTGAAGAAGGGCGAATAGACAAACACCAGAAAATAAGCTCTGCTATCATCCTAGCTGTCTCTGGCTGACATACTGAGGAATATAAATAACTAATGGCTTCAAATCAACTGCAGAAAAAGCTTCATATAACTCACAAAGGAAAACGAATCCAGCCCAAATACTTCTGTGAGAAAAAAAATGTTCCACTGATTTAGTGAAGTTTCTGCAATTTCACAAAGATATGCTTCCTATTAAAAATTCCTCTTGTGCAAAACAGCTTCTCGCTTTACCACAGCTAATTCTACTTCAGTTTGACCTGTTGGAAGACAGAATATTCCTTAGTCAAGCACTATGATTTCTACACAATACATGTCATGAAGAGTTTTCCCACCTTTCTTTTAATTGTTCTTCTTCTTTTGACTTTCACTATCTTGCTCCAATTTAGCACCTAGGTTTGAAGTAAAAATCCTGTTACTTCCTTTCCTTCTAAATGGCTTTCTTTCTTTTCTAGTTCCTATCATCTCACCTATTCAGCCTTCCTTTCTTTCATCCACATGTTATTCAAGACAAATTTATGTTGCAAAATGTAATTTATCCCAATTGCAAAACATTTGTCCCTTTCCTTTCATTATTTTTCCAGCTTAGTTCCTATTATTTTTCTTACTGCTCCTCCTACTTCCCTTCATCTATTATGTCCAAAGTCTTTTTTACCTCTTTTATAAGCTTCCTATACTGTTTTCTTTGGGCAACAGCTTCAGTCACCTCAGAGGACATGGAAGTCCTTGCTTCTGACTGAGGAGATAGAAGAGTATTCTTAACCTCTCTGGACAAACATTTTGATGTCAGAGACAGGCTACAATTAATTTGAATGTTAATATTAAAAAAAACCAACCAGATCCTTTGGGAGTTCTCCAGATTTTCTGAGGGGCAAACTTGATTTTATTTTACTTTAAAGTATTGACTTTGGCACTGGCACTTTCAGCATTACTCTGCATCACAGAGTCTGTCTCAGAATCAATGTGAACCTACATATGAATCACTAAATTGAGATGAAAACTCCCAGATTAGCCCACATCTACTTTCTTTTGAATGAAGATTACACGTAGTTGTAAAAGCAAAATTATAGAATGGGTAACTGTATTCTTAATTCCTGTCTGACTTTATAATCTTCATTGGCATGCACTATTGACTCCTGCTGTGTATTTGATATTAAAGTGACAAATCCCATAACTATACGTTTCAAAGCTTGAATGGTTCTGTTCTAATAAGGCAAAAGCTGTAATCCTGTGTCTGATAGTCAGCAAATGGCTTTGCAGTATTTATTTGCATAGAGTACCCAACAGTTATTTATTTTTATCTCAATTTTACTAGCCAGGAAAGTACATAGAATAATTTTATTGTATGATTATAAAAAATATTATTTTATTTTATATATACATATATCAGTAGCTTAACAGCAAGCAAACAGACAAAAGTTCAATAGAGGGGAACATTAATAAATGACAAAGTAATACTGTGTACATTGTTTAAAAGTAAGCATTTAAGAACATAGTTCCTATACATATCTCACTGCTTCATTTCTTACTGTGTTGGGAATTGCAAACAAATGCGAGAGCAATAAGATGTCTGTTGTTAATATTAACTCATACATATTCCCACACTAACCCATCTGCATCACTATAGCATTATGAAGGATTTAATTTTCAGTTAACTTGTTGAGAGATAACCACTTTCTTTCATTATCAGCTTGGATTTTTCATACTCACTTGACATTGCATGCAAATCAATTTCACTGGCTGCTGAGGCTTTCATGTGGAATTCCTTGTCATTTGGAAGGTCCATCAAGACTAATCCTCTGTAGCATATCCTCAGCAAGAGGCTGATGCATGGTAAACATAGAAGAATTACATTTTTTATATAAAATCTTCACATATTCCCATCAGTTGTATAGAACCCCCAAGAATAACCTGTGGGTAATATTAATTTTTTTCCCTTATCCTGCTCTTAGAAAACAAGATTTTCAGATGATGCACTCTTCAGCATGAACTCTATACAAACAGCACCCGGGGAAGCCATATGGGAGAAAGCCTGAATCCACCTGAAACAATAAAAACACTCCAAAATTCTTCAGGTACAAGACATCGTCCATTTCTCCATTCACTTACATTTCAGCTGCGTTGAAAATGGCTTACACAACAACAACTTGGACACTAAATTTTCACACTCAGTAAAAATTAGCTTCAATTTCCTAAAGGGGTGTTATAAAAGAACGAATGGGCAATAATGCAAGGATATGAGTGTTATAAAAGAAGTAGAGTTCTGTGTAATCTTTACCTGGCTCCCTTTCAGCACATCATTCTTAATAGGAAGTGTTTCCTTACTATCAAAAAGAGACTTCAAATGCAGTATTTTTTATGTGGTCTGTATTTAATTCAGCCCTAATTCAAAGATAAAAAATAGTCATATTCAATAAGTACGCATGTTATTCAGTTTAAAATACTTGTCAAAGAAAATTACCTGTGATTCCTTCCTGAAAAATCAGCCTCTTACTGCTTTGACCCTAAATAAGATGCACAACATGTATAACCTTACATAGTCAGCAACTATGAGGTGGAAACTTGCAATTCACATTTCTATTTTTATGTAAGCAAAAAGTATTCATTTATGCCTATACATTTGGATTATTTTGTTTTCAGAATCAGTCTTCCATTACAGTCAGTGTTTTTTACCCAGATAAAAAGCCATTTCAAGCAGAGTTGCATGGAGCTGTTGACTGCATCATCAGAGAAAGAAAAAAGTAAGAAGGTAATTTTCAGTCAGTTCATTATTACTTTCATCTCCATTAGCGTTTTTTCATATCAGCTGCACAGATTTACTTCTTTAGCTTTTGGTTCAGCTCTCAAACATGACCGAGACATTATGAATTACATTACCCGACTCTCAGGCCCTAAATTCAGTTGGAATAAAAAAAAAAAAATCAACATTTCTGTGCTAGACATCATTATCTGCATTATCATGCCACCATCCCCCCTGCAGTGTTTTATGTACCTGCCCTGTATCTGCAGGTATTATGATGTGATTGCAGTAATTCACAAATGAGAAAGATGAACATATTGACAGTTGCACAAATCTGACTTTTCTTATCTGCAAGATCATTACCTTCCTTCTTTGTAAACAGGAAACATGGCTGTTTTCAGTTTACTGTTGGCCACTAAGGCTAACTTTGTGTATCTCCTGTGTTCTCAGGAATTTTTCTTCAGAAGCTGGATTTGAATCAGGCTTGCTTTTACTTTTGTAACTTTTTGAAATTTGTGGGAAGGGATTACAACCTCGAGTTAATAAATTTTGGGTTGCCTGTTGATAATATTTTCTTCACTCCCATTGATTTTACCAAATGCACACCTTCTAAGAGAACTACTCCTATTTCACAGCGGGCCAAAACTCCCCTACACAGAGAAGCCCATCAGGCAATGTTACTCTGAGGCTCAGTCATACCCTACTGTCAGTCTACTGCCTTACACAAGATGCTTTCAGCTACCAAGAGTTTTGGCAAGCATTTATTAAATAGATTTTTCCTTTAAAATTCCTAATAAAAGGAGAATTATTATTTCTAAACTTGATCTTATTAAATAATCTATGTTATCTAATCACCCCATTCTACCTGATCTTAAAAGGAAAACTAAATTTATTCTCTCTTTTCAGTGATCAGATACCTTCAAATTCTATATTCAGGAAATCTAAATTGGACAGTCTGTATCTGTGAATGGCAATAGAGCACTTCGGTATTTTGTATAGGTTAATTTTTTTTTTTCTGAAGAAGGCATGTCTACACACCCGATATTAGCTTTCCCCAAACCATTTTTTTTTTTTTACTCAATTTTATTTTGAAGAAATAAAGGATGTCTAGACGTCTCTCATATTTGATAGCTTAAGACCTATCTAGTCTGTCATATGGATTACAGCAAACTTGGTAGATATTTCTTTAGCTAATAGAAAAGGTGAATTGATTTCTTAACTTAGATTAATTTCATTTCAACCTGTTCAAAATGGCTTTTTTTTTTTTTTAATGTGGTGATTTTGATCATTCTCTACTGCATACAAGCAGAAATATTTAATCATTATTTCAGTGACATGGAATAATGAAATGAGAAGAGATCTTGTCTTCCTGGACTGGTTGGTAGACTTTTGATGAGTCTGTTATAGTTCAAAATCCTTTTAAGATTTGGTTCTTTTTTTGTCCAAGAATTTAGAATAAATCTATTGTAGATCTTGACTTCTTGAAACAATTGCCTTTTTTTTTTTTATTTTCCCTCTCTTTGTAACAGGAAAAGAGGTGGAGATGGTATCCACTAGGGCTAGAATGGTAACCACCTCTAACAAAGCAATTCAGACATCACTGCCACAAAGGCATGTGGCTGTTCAGACTCCTAGCTGCAGGGAATGCCACAGCCTATCCCCATCACTGGATGATAGTATTAACAATAGATGTGCAAGGTGTGATAATGTTGATGACTTAATGTCCATGGTGGCTCAACTGAAAGAGGAAATAGAGAGGTTGAGAAGTATCAGGGAATCTGAGGAGGAGATAGATTGGTGGAGTCGTACTCTACCATCCCTGGGGCAGGTGCATCAGGAGAGACATGAGTTAAAAAGGAGTCCTCTACCCTCCTCCCAGAAA
>VWZO01019846.1:0-26376 GCA_013396975.1 Bucco capensis | reverse complement strand
TATATAGTATATGTATATATTATGTATATATGTGTATTATGTATAATATATATAAAATGTGTATTATGTATAATATATATGTATAATATATACATATAATAATAATATATATGTATAATATATACATATAATAATAATATATATGTATAATATATACATATAATAATAATATATATGTATAATATATACATATATACTAAGAGTGCAAAATCTTTGCTTCAAAATTAATAGACTTGTCTATTTCTGCTTTAAGAATCACATTGTTCGAGTCTGTCAGGTTTGACTATGAAACAAGTCCCAGCTGCATTGTTATTCCCTCAAGGTATGCCAGTGATAATTACCTGGGTTTGAGTGTTATGAAACTGATTCTTATGACATTGTCTCCTATGTGATAGGATTCAGAAGGTGTGGATATCATGCTGGGGGTGTGTGCTAATGGACTGCTCATTTACAAAGACAGACTGCGCATCAACCGCTTCGCTTGGCCAAAAATTCTGAAGATTTCCTATAAGCGAAGCAATTTCTACATCAAAGTCAGGCCAGCAGAAGTAAGTAGCATCCTTCTGTCTTGTTTCTTGTCTTTTCACCACTGCCCCTTGTCCTTTCACTGCAGGCCTTTGCAAACAGGCCCTCTACAGCCTGCTTGGAAGTTCCCTTTAGGTCCTGGAAGGTCACTAGTAGGTCCCCTGAAGCCTTCTCTTCTCCAGGCTGAACAATCCCAGCTCCCTCAGCTTGTCCACAGAGCAGAGGTGTTCCAGCCCACTGAAAAAGGCTGAAAATTCTGGGGGGTTTTGTTTGTTTGGGGATTTTGTTTGTTTTATGAAATCTTAGGACAGGAGAATTACAACTGGTTACACTAATGGAACTGTCTGAACTCTGCCTGCTGGTTAATAACCAGCTTAAGGAAATGAGTTAATTGATTTGTGGATTTTTTCCAGCAGGAACAGTTTGAGAGTACTATTGGCTTCAAGCTGACAAACCATCGTGCTGCTAAAAGGTTATGGAAGGTTTGTGTGGAGCACCATACTTTCTTCAGGTAAATGGTAGTTGATTCTCTGCTTCTTTGCACTTTGCCAGCTATGTTCATTCCTTTTCTTTTAAAGGATATGAGGAAAGTAGAGAAGATTTTCTACCTCTTTGCCACTAATTTTTCAGACCAGTACCAGCTCTTAGCCAGAAGACACTGATCCCAAATCACCAATTCTGAAAGTCTCAAATACAATTTACTGCTTAATTTTTGCCTTCCAAAGTGCTAAGACGATGGAACTAAACTAATGATCATAAGTTAAGACTTTCTAAAAGATTACCTTTTCAGAGTGACCATCTAGAAAGCCACTATACACCTTCCCAAGAAGCTCTCAGGGCTTGACAGTAATCTTCATTTACTTCACTTCTCAGAACATTCTGCTGAGTGTAAATGCTTCCAGATTAAATTGTTCCTTAGTTATAAACTGGGCTTGGTTCACAGTTATTCTTTAAGAACAGAGAATCACTTTAAAAACAGCCTACTATTTCTTTATGTAATAATCTATAAATTTCTCTGCATTTTTTCATCATTAACTGATAAACATAAAATTATGACTTGGTTATTGAAGCTATGATCTATTTGTAAATATGCACTTTAACAGTAGTCCAAGAGTTGATTCTCTTGCTGCTTCCTCCATTGAAAAGGACTTTGAAAATCAATCTTCATTTGATTTTTATTACAGTACAAACTTCATGAGGGAGTGCATGTGTCCCAGGCAACCTAGGATTCACAGATTTAGGTTGAATCTCTTATGCATTGAGTAGGTATTAAATCTGAGTTTCTGGCTTCAAGGAGCACAGTAACTAGGGGATGTAAGAGGTAAGCTTTCTCCCTCAGTAGCCCATTTTTTGTTATTAAAAAAAAACAATAGTAGTTTAAGGTAGAGGCAGTCCTGTTGCTGAATGTTAGTCTAAGCTGAATATACTTGCTAGACTGAGACCTTCAGAAAATTTGGGGACCATGAAACCTAATCAGTTTATTCCTAGAAAAACTGTCTCATTGGATGGTTTTCAGTGTTTAGTTTTGCATTGAATGTAGAATTTGTGCTGAGATTGGCAATCAGTCTCAAAATGGGTAAAATCCTGATCAAAGATAATTTTTTTCATGTTTGATCAAATTCATTAGTTAAGTTTATTAAGCTAGGTAGTCCAACAGTCAATTCTTCTGTTAAAATTTGAAGTCTGCTTTGGCTCGTGATGTCTGTTAGCACAAATAGCATGCAGTTGTCTACAACAGAAAGTTTATCAACACTTTAAATAACTCCTGCAGTAATTTCATGGCTAGGCTTCGCGAACACAGCTCCAGGGAGGGCTCCATCCACGCTCTTCCCAAGCGCTTTTTCCAAGCGCTGCTGGCTGCAAAGGCCAATTTGGGACAGACCAGAGCGGTTGCAAAAGGCACAGCACAAGGACTCCTCAGGAGGTAGAAGCTGCAAGACACGATTCTTTCTACGCTGTCTTTTCTCCTCCAGAGTGATCCTGCGTGCCTGCTCCAAACCATGGGCGCCATTCAAACTAGTGTGTGTGCAGAGCTGCTGAGTGGAGGCCAGAGGAGAGCAGTTCAGGGGAGCAATATGGCCAAGGCTGAGCTGTTGGTTCAGGGAGTCCTTGCATCTCCTCTTCGGGGCTCCTCTCTTGCCACAGCCAGGGGCAAGTTGCCCATAGAGCATGATCTTAGGCAGGCAGTAGTTCTTCATCCTGGANAGATGATTTAAGGTCTTAGTATGTGCCTTCAAACTCCTTAGGTTAAATAGGCTTCCATCAGTATGATATCTAATGTAGATACCATCCTGGTCATCAAATTCTGCCATGGCCCTTTGGAGCATCATGCTGAAAAAGAGTGTGAATAGTGCAGTAATTTACTGTGCTGGGAAACTGCATTTCCTAAATTCATAGCAATAAAATGGACCTGAACAGAGAAAAAAACAAATCCTGTGGAAGTCAAAAATCTGAAACTGAGAACTACCATTTGCAAATACCAAAGTTTTCAGGAGCATTAATAGATATTAGATAATATTTCTACAGAAATTCTGACATAATAAAAAGAATTGGATTTTTTTTTCCAATCAGAAGTAGCTTTTCCTAACCAAAAATAACATTGTAATGAGAATTATGTAACAAATTCTTGAAGCATTCTGTAAAATCCATATAGTCCACTGATGTCATAAGACAAAAAATGCTCAGAACTTCTCATCCTGGTTTAAAAATGGTAAAATAAATCCAGCTCTGTTTTTCTCCAGAGGTAAGTAAAAAGCAGAAAGCAATCCCTACTGTCCAAGAGACTGTAGCTTTCTCAGAGCATGAATAAAGCTTGTGTATGCTACAGTAAGTCTAGGTGTATAAGTTGGCTTTCAGGTCTCTTAGCATGCCCTAAATAACATTGTAAAATTCCATGTGTTGTCTTTTGCAATGTTCCAGATAATTATATTAAGATCTATCTTTTTGTAATGTATGGGAAATTAAGCCAGCATATGAAGTTAATGATAAAAATCTGTAATAAACTACACTGAAAATGACAATCAAAAGGCATTGGATCCACTTGTATCAGCTCAACCTTATAGCATTCCAATATCATTTTCAAAGAGCAACAATCTGCTTTAAGAAATGCAGACAGACTATATATCTGCATTAATCTTTTGAGGTAAGCTTAGTCTGCAACTCTGGATTTTAACCAGTGGCTGCAGAAACCTGCTTCTAATTATGCTTTATGATGCTTTATTTGAATTTTTCATGTTTGTTTCAGTGTCTCCCCAGAAGGTCTTAAAATGGTAAAAGCATAGTTTGGAGTTATTTTATGTAATTAAGCTTGTAATACAAAAACAATCCATTCAAATGCCCTTAATCAGGAAGTAATTAGTTCTCTTGTTTTTTCCACATTAAAAGATTAAAAGTTTATCTCAGCAGGGTAGAAGATAAAAATGGCAGTTAATGCTGTAGCTTTGCCAAGACTGGAAAATAAAGAACAGAACAAACCTTGGAAAAAACCCTCTTAGCCTTCTTCCTCTTAATGCATAATGCACTCCCTCTTGGAAATAATGTGGAGAAAGGAATTGTCACAGAGATTGCATAAGGCTATTTTATAGAAGCAATAAAAGTGAAGCTCCAAATACTTGGGATTTGATAACATAAGTGGCCTTAGTGCAAAAGGCTGGATGATTCTGTCTTGAAGTCTGTTTTCTTTGAAAATGTGTTGGAAGAGATTTGGATTCAGGTGGGTGCATATGCATCTGAGGCATGCAGGATTGGATCTTTCTGGGTAGCACTCTGAAAAGCCATAAACATCCTCTCTTAGAGAAAATGCTCACCTTCAACCTCATTTATAGGATTGGCATGGCAAGATTTTTGTAGCAGTTAGGCTACAGGCATGGCTTTTGAGAGAAGCTTCTAGAAGCTTCCCCTGTGTCCAGTTGTGGAGCTGTGGAGAGAGAGGAGCTCATCTTACTCTTGGGTAACAACTCACCAGCCATTTCAGTCATTTCTTTCACTTGGGACAGCCTTCTATGCAGCTTTGAGATGCCATTCCCTAGTTTTGAGGAATAGCAGCTGCTGTATTGGTACCTCAGACTATAGGAAAGACAGTGGAAGTTGGTCATATGGTTTCTACTTTAGTAACATTCAAAGAGAAATCTGAGAGTTATTCTACATGGACCTGTAATGGCCCCAGCTTTCCACAAAAAATACAATTGAACCACATTAGCACTAAAAGATAAGGATCCCAGATGCTTAGTCATGCTGTGGAAAATGTGATGGTTATCAGCATCACTGCAGCTCCAACTGCAAATAAATAATAACATGCATTGTTTCTGAAGTTCTTCTCAGAGCTTATAGTAGAATTCTTTCTCGGAGCACACAAATCGTGTGGTGTACTGGAGTTGATAATAAGTTGAATCACAGAATGTTAGGGGTTGGAAGGGCCCTAGAAAGATCATCTAGTGCAACCCCCCTGCCAGAGCAGGATCACCTAGAGCAGCTCACACAGCAATGTGTCCAGGCAGCTCTGCAATGGCTCCAGACAAGGAGACTCCACAGGCTCCTGGGCAGCCTGNTCCAACAGATCAGTTCCCAGTCTGTACTGATCCATGGGGTTGTTCTTTCCCAGATGCAGTACTTTACACTTCCCCTTGTTAAATGTCATTAAGTTTCTCCCTGCCCATTTCTCTAGCCTGTTCAGTTCACCTCATTAAATACATAACTAACATTCTTCTTCTTTACTTGTTAGACTTGTATCACCAGAACAGCCTCCCAAAGCCAAGTTTCTAACCTTGGGTTCCAAGTTTCGCTACAGCGGCCGAACACAAGCCCAGACGCGACAAGCTAGCAACCTCATCGACAGACCAGCGCCGCACTTCCAGCGCACCTCCAGCAAACGTGTTTCCAGAAGCCTTGATGGAGGTGGGACATTTAACTTGTGTCTTCAGGACAATGATTACATTACAATGATTATATTACACTCTGAGCTGACCAATGTGCAAAAGAGTTGATGTTATGATTAGGGGACTTGAGCACCTCTCTTATGCAGTGAGGCTGAGAGAGTTGGGGTTGGTTAGCCTGGAGAAGAGCAGACTGAGGGAGGATCTGATCAATACTTATCAATACTTAAAGGGTGGGGATCAGAAGGATGGGACCAGGCTTTTTTCTGTGGTACCTAGTGACAGGACTAGAGGCAATGGGAAAAAACTAGTACACAGGAAGTTCCATTTGAACATGAGAAGGAACTTTTTTCCTTTGAGGGTGGTGGAGCACTGGCCCAGGCTGCCCAGGGAGCTGCTGGAGTCTCCATCTCTGGAGAGATTCCAAACCCAACTGGATACATCCTGTGCAAGCTGCTCTAGGTTCTCCTTTTCTTGCAGGGGAGTTGGACTAGATAATCTCCAGAGGTCCCTTCCAACCCCTAACATTCTGTGATTCAGTGATGTTATGTCAGTGTCTGATGGGTGATGTGAGGAGTAGCAACTTCCATTACTTTTTTTTTTTGTTGACTTAAACATTAAGTCACTGCCTAAATTGTGTGGCACTGCTGTTAATAACATTCTAACATTCTGTGATTCTGTGATATGGAGAATTCTGCACTGGATATGTAGCATCTGTGTTTGCTACTCTTACCTATTTTACAGGATGGGCATGGACTATATGCTGTTGATTAGAATTATTTGGTCAGTGCCATCTTTTAAGCTCTGGATTGGCCTGAGTGTGTGTCTATTTTTTTCTCATTTAATGGCAAGGGTACATTGCTGTTCACATCAGTGCAATGAGAGCCATAGAAGCTAAGAAGCTGAAAAATACTGTGTCACTCAGTCACTGGCCTGTAGTGCTCATTGCTGACATCACCAGAAAACCATTTTGTTAAGAAGTCTTAAAAACAAAATGTTCCAACTTACCTCAGTTAACCAAAATGATTTTCTTCTCCAATAGCTCCCATGGGTATCTCAGACCAAAGTCTGCTACGAGAGTTCCCTACTGGAGATAAAATCATTGACATTGAAGCTGCTGGTCAGGCCAAGTTAAAAGAAGGTGACAGAGAAGAAGATGTGAGCCCACTCAAAACTCCACAATTAGAGTTGACTCAGGATGGAAAGGTATGGCTGATTTCCACACCAAAACTACTTGTTTATGTGGTCTGTGTCTATATGTGGTTATATAGTGCCCATCACTTCTGAGCATCATTCTGTCACATTAACAGGCAAGACCCTGACAGAATACCACAATAAAATATTAAAGGAAAACTGCCAAGTGCTTTCTGCAGGTTTACTTAATGTAAGTGTATGTAAGCAGAAGAGAATATAAACTTCTCAATGGCACTGACCTAGGGTTTCTTTTATTGCTATAAATCTAATCTGAATTCTCAGTAAGCTTGCATGAGTTCTTGGGGGAAAAATGTTTCAACAGGTAAATAAATTTTTATTCATCAAGTTTCTTAAGACTTTAAAAAGGAATTGGTACATTCTCTAAAGTTAAGTATATTATGATAGTGCTTAATTAACATAACAGGATTGATTTAGTAGCCATTGTGTATTTATTTCATCCTTTAAAAACTTGTATTTGACTGAGGTGTAGATTTCTGTAAGAAGTTGAGTACTTTGGTCTGTTCCTGTTGCAAACAACCATTTACTTGTCTTGTGTGTTTGAGCTGCTGGGGGAATAAGTAAAAAGATTAAATTTAGATCTTCTATGATTGCATCTTAAAAATTTCCTTCCAAATTGTCAGCTGAAATCTGCTGCTCTTCTCTCGTGGAGATCTTTCTGATTTTGGGGCAGTTCTGCAGAACTTTCTGCCATATGTAAAGAGTAATTTTGTTTTCAGACATTTTTGCAAGTTAGGTATCTATTTGATTCCTAGGGGAACAGAGTTTCTGTGTGCAGTTCACATGTTCCCACTGCATTCAGGTGTAGGAAGGGAACAGATACCCACAGCTGCATTTTTTGTTTTGCTTGCTGGTAAGTTGAAATAATTTTGAATTAGCCTAGGAAAATGGCACACACAGGTTCTTTATGGAACAAAATGCCAAATAAATTACTGTTTTGACTTTGGGCTTAGTAAAAAAGGTAACACTCCCTTGTCTTCAAAGTGGCAATATCTTTCAATATTTGTAACCAAAACAAGAAAAAAAACAAACCAGTGTTTTGTTTCACGAAGCTGTTCAGTAGAGTTTTGTTACCCATGCAACTTCTGTAAGCAGCTTTTTTCTCCCTCTAGTGCAGCTACTTCTTTTTCTTTCTGGCTCTCTTTAAGTCTATAAACCCAAGAATCCAAGTGCCAGCTTGTCTTCCCTCTACTGCACTGTCCCCTGACCTTTATGGCAAGGCTTTGAATGTCTGTCTGCTTCCATCTGTTCTAAGTGACTATTCCAGTTCAAAAGTGCACAGCTCTTTACAGCCAGAGAACAAAACATTCCTGATGGGTTCCTTTCATAGTCCAATGAAGTAAACAAGTTGGCTGCTTGTAAAGTACAAGGGGATTTCTATTTTTACTTGGCATTTCTGTTGCTTCAGTAGATCTCTCCTTGCTTTAAAGTAAAATTTTTCACTAACTAATAATTTCTTTTCTTCTCCCTCTTCTTGTGCCTTCAAACCTGCATTTTGTTGTGTTTTTCATTTTCCACTGTGCACAGAATTTTTTTCTTCAGCTCAGTCACACATACCCATCCCCACTACCCATCCATTGTGTGTCACCCCATCTCAGAAACCTCTCACCTGTCCCAGAGATGGACATGCTTTCAGACATTTCCGAGGAAGATCCCTTTGGGGATCCCCTCCTTAGCATCCCAGACATCCCAGAGTGCAATTCCATGAAAGAAACACCAGATCATCAGAAAAATGAAATAGCTTTACTGAATACCTTTGAATCTGTGAGACCCTTAGCAGCTAGTCGAGGTTCCCCTGCTGTGGAGGGAAAAAGCCATACAAGTGACTACAAAAGCACTGAGTTGTGTATCTCCTTCAGCCTTATCAGATGCTTTTCTTCCAGTTTCTATTCGCTGCTTGATGAGGATGGTTATCTTACTTTTCCTAGCCTTCCTGATGTTTGCATCTCTTTCCTGCCACGTGGCCTTCAGCATTATATCCCTATTACCTCTCCTTCCTTCATTCCCTCCTTTCTCCTCATCTTTGTGCTGCTTCTCTCTGCTTTCCAGTCCATTCCTTTTTCAATCACATTTTCCCTTCCTCTTGCTTTGTCCCTCTGCTACCTGGAGCCTAAGGTGACTTCCTTTAGTGCCTCTAATGACAATGACCTGAATGACAAAGCAGAGGAAGAGGAGGTGTGTAATTTTGTTGCTTAAATGCTGACCCATGCATATAGCTTTCATGCTTGTTCTTCTTGAGGCTTGCTCAGTTTTGCACACTTCCTACTCCAGGGATATGTCAATATACATGCTTATATATGTATAAATACACACATATATGTCTGTATTTTTCTCTCTTTTCTCATCTGTGGACAATTGCCATGGTGAGCTTTTTCAGTCAATAGATAGCTAAAGTGTTTTTTTTCTGCCTGAACTCCTACAGCATGCATCATTTCCTTTGGATTCCACAGATACTGCTCTGCAGGTAGAGTTGCTTTGTAGATCAAACTATTGATGAGCACATAAATCTGAATACTGGAAGTGCTGTGTAAGAATAGCTCTATTATTGCTTGACACTATTTGCAAGTTGGGCTGCTTGTGCTGTTAATTTGTATTAAATTACCCATCTCCTGTGTGCATTGACTGCAGTGCATGCCTACAGAGTTCTGTTGAGATTTGAGAAGGGAAATTCCTAGAAGCTGAATTGAGAAAATGGAGAATGCTTTAAAATCAGCTTTTTTTTTTGTTACTCCAGACTGCAGATGTTTCTGCTCTACAAGGATGTGTGCAAAGTTGAGTCTGTCCAAGGCCTTTTTTATTTTTAATTTATTTTTAAGTGCTTTGATTAATCTCTAGCAGCAATTAAGGGAGAGACTGATTACATTCATTAGCTTGCATTGCAGGTTGTGCCAGGCTTTAATCACTGGAGTCTGAATATTCCTTGACATACACTTAACTCTGCAGACCCTTCAATAACACAAATATGTTGCTCTGATCATCTGGAGTGGCTGACAAAATTTCCTTATGTGTGCTGTGCATGTTACAGCAATACCACTAGATAAAGCTGGTTTATTTTCATCTTCAATCAAACTAGAAACCCAAATATTATAGAACCTAACAGGAGGGAAGCCTGTTCAATATTACATTTAACAAAGTCTGTTAAACTGATTAATGTGCATATTAAAAACATTTTAAATGTGATGTCATTAAAAAAAACACCCATCTAAGCTTAAAATAATGAAAAACATGGATTTGCAGACTTTCTGTGACCTAATTCAATCATTTGTAACATAAAAGTTGCAAAAACTAGAAGCCCAGATAAGGGAGAAATGAATAAAAATGTGTTGTGTATCACATTATGTGTGCATTCACACAGATTCCAAAAATCTATGTACAGTAAGTAAACCCCTCTTCAAATTTATGTACTTGCACAGTGTTGCCTTCTAAATGCATCTTTTCCAAAGATCAGCAGTTGATATTTGTACCTCTGGAAAGACTGAAAAGTGGTTTCCTTTTCCTTAAGGACAGAAGATTAGCTGTCATTGCCAATAAAGTGCATTGCAGTTTGAGGAGGAATATATTTACCTACAAAGGGGGGATGGGGTGCAAATAACTCATCCATGTTCTTAGAATAATTAGTACAGTTTGTAAATACAATATTTAGGTGAATCCTAGCCTCTCTTACCAAAAGAACTCATGCCTTAGAATCCATTTTCCCATCAACTTGTTCCAGAGTTGAAAGCACTTAACATTGAAATGACCCATATCATTTTTGTTTTCTTTACTCATTCTTAAATTTCCATCTGGGAAAACACTAAAAAAGTAGAGCAAGAAAGGGACACAGTGTGAAACTTCCATTTTTCATGCCACTTATGCCAAATATTACTTCAGCCATTCTACACCAATATAGGTGAAGGAAGACCAAAGGCGAATGGGGCCGAAAGAGTGAAGGTCTGTAAATACAGCACACTTTGCAGCATTTACAAAGAGGTGAAGCCTCTCTCTTAGTCTCTAAGCTTATGCTAACAAGTCCTTTTCTTGCTCATTTGCCACATGCTCACCTAGCTGGAATCTGAAGAGGAGGAAGCCCAGCAGAAGGTGCATGGTTGTTTTATTTTTTACAATTCAATCTGGTTGTAGCTGCCTGCCTTGTTAGCATTTCTTGTGGATTTAGTGCCTTTTCACCTTCCCATTTTACTTCCTTCATTTGACTGTCTGATTCTAAGGGTTTTATTTACTTGCTGGTATATTTCCTGTTTATTTTGATTTATTTTTTTATTTTATTTATTTTATTTTTTGTGTGTGTGTGTGGCTTAATTTCACAGAGCAATTCGTTGAGAGTAGACGGGGAAAATATTTATGTCAGACATAGCAATTTAATGTTGGAGGTTTGTATATGATCTAAGAAACACTTTGCCTTCTCAATGGGCTGCCAGGCTGCATGGGATGGGAGGTCACTTGCAGGCTGTTATGGACACAGTGCATGTGAAAATGCATGGGGGAAAACAGCTTGGAAATGTTGCATGTTATTATTCTAGTTTCTGAGTTTGAAAACAACAACACAAACCCCAAACCAACAACAACAAAAAGCCACCAGAAAAACCCAAACAAACTAAGACAGCCCTCAACTTGAATGTCGAATGTACATTTTGTATGTTTTTGCCAGATGTTTTCATGAAGTCAACTGGGAATAATAGCCCTATTTAAATAAAGTGAACATCTAGGTCCAATTCATAATCCTAAATGAGATTTTTTTTATATATACATTACTTCTCAATGTTGTGTATCTCCTATTGAGCAGGGTTTTTAGTTTAGACCACTTTAATCAGCCTTTATCAAATACATTATCTGAATAAATGGAGTTAGTAAGGTACAAACAGTGGTAGAAGTATGGAAAAATTCATTCTGGTTCTGATGCTCATTGATTTTTCAGCTGTGAGACATGTAAGTGAGGATCAGATTTTTAAAGGGAATGTTTAGTTATGCCTTGGAAATCTTTGCTTTATTTTTTCACTTTGAAAATAGAAGTAATTCTTGCTTCCTCAAGGTTGGTTTTCACTAGAGATAAGCAACAGCAAAGAAGTTGGGTAGTATGTTAATGCATAGTGCTTTGTCACTAGAGTAGAGACTTTGATTAGAAGATGTAGTCTGTTTATCTGGATGGTTTGATCCAAGACTGTCTGTAGTTCTAATCAGCATCATTTAACTTGTGGTTAATAACATAAGGCAGCAACTGAAGACAATTTAGAAGTTCCTACTGCTGTCTTTAATCTATTTTATTCATCCAATTGGGGCTATAAATAATTCCCTTTGTCACAAAACCTGTCTTTTTTAAAAAAAAATCATGTTTTGTTCAGTAATAAGGAGATGAATGGATTGCAGTAACCCAACTAATATGTTCTTTTTGGCTTTTTGCAGCTTTTGGTCACTATTGAAACTTTGCTTGTGTATAACTTACTAAAGCACTGAAGTGTGCCTTGCATAACTATGCTTTGATCAAGTCCAAGAAACGTGCCTTGTGTCAAGCCAAGACAGGCTTTAAAATAATGACAGGATTGTTACAAGCTTCAGTTGTGTAATAGAATGCCTTTGGCATAAGGTTTTCCTTCACTCAGGAAACACATACTTGATGGGGACACATTTAATGTCTCGTTTGTTAGTCTTGGATTAAAAGTGAAGCATTGGTCCTGTGACAGGATGAACCTACTGAGGTGCCAGGAGGGGAGAGGTTCTTGGGGTTCAAAGGGCATGTAGGATTATTCACAGAATTAGGAAATAGATGGGCAGCACCAAAACATTATTGGGGCTGAACATCCAAGTGAAATTAGGAACTGATGAGTTTGTGTTGGGTTTGGATTTTTCTTGACTTAAGACAGGATGTCTTTGCATTGGGAGCACTGACAAAATGTTAGATTTCAAAATGCTCTGTTACAAAGCATATATAATCTTACCAAAAAAAAACCCCAGAAGCTTTACCTAAAAAATTTAACTTCATTAATGAATTATGCTTACATTCATATTATTCCATTTTAATCTTCAGTCTTTTAATTCTGTACTAAAAATGGATCTGAATTTCACCACAGAATACTGAAAACAATATAGGCTTTTGTCAAGAGCTAGCATGCTGGAAGGAGGTCAGACTATGAAAGCAGAGTGAAATCTGCTCTTCCCACCAAAGCTCAGCAGTGTATTTAAAGGATAATGAATTTCCAGGCTTGCTAAGCAAGTAGTTTTTTGCCTTCTTCCCAGAACAGTTATGTTTCTGCATAGCTGTTCATCCTAATGTCTGCTCCTGTATCTGATACAAAGATTAGCTTGTGATTACTTGATCCAAGGTGCTACAGCTCAGCCTCAGTGGGTCATCACAAAATCTAATTCAGTATTCACACTGTGATGTTTTGCCTTTGGCACTTGCCTGTGCAAGTGCAATTTCAAGAGAAATCTCTTTGGTATTGGCATGCACAAATTATCTCTGCTTAAGTGCTGTGACTGCTGTCAGGTTCTTCAGTGTGGAATTAAGTCTTTAAGTGTGATTCTTCCAGTTCAGTTCAAGCCTCCATTGTAAACACAGCAAGTAGTCCCTCTGAAGTTAAGCCAGTTTTGGTTATTTTTCAGTAGTTTTATGGAGCTTGTAAGATCAAGAAAGATACATTTTCATAATGCTTCTTGGGTTAGACTGTTCTTTCTTACAGCTACCTTCAGTAATGTTAGTTGTGCAATATCCCAAAACATTTGCTTCTGTACTTACAAATTCTAGACAAAAGCAAGCAATTCCTGGAAATTATTATTGCTTCAAAGAGCTAGTGGTTTCATGTTTTGGATGAAAGTAGCCCTCTATTAAATAACCATGCACAGCATTATTTTTTCCTTTGCCTTGAAATATGGAAGCAGCAATGTATAAGCGGGGACTTCACTACAAAACCAAACCCAAAAGAATCTTGGTTCCCTTATAGCCTTAAACTTCATTTTAAGGCACTCCAAACAAGAATAGTTCTTCAGACACAAGGCACTTTCCTTGGCTTGGTTTTTGTTTCGTTTTAGTTAAGTTTGCTTCTGTTGTCCTGTTTTGTCCTACTTTGTTTTACGTTGTGGGTTGCTAGGACCTGGATAAGACCCAGGAGGACTTACTGAAACACCAGGCTAGCATTAGTGAGCTCAAGCGCAATTTCATGGAGTCCACACCTGAGCCACGGCCAAATGAGTGGGAAAAGCGCCGTATCACACCTCTATCCCTACAGACACAAGGGGTATGTCACTGCAGACACTTACAACCCTATATGGCATACAGTAAATGCAATTTCTCTTTAGAGTAACATTTTCTTTGGTTCGTATAATATTTCTTTATACTAAGTATACATTGACTTTTTTTACCACTTACCGTTGGACTTGACTTTAAACAGAAAAAAAATGGAGGTGATGGTTGTATTTTCCTGTGTGTTGACTGCTTAAATTTCACTCTGATTTACACAGATTGATGGAGATAGCTTTTTCAGTAGCAGTAGAACTTCTCCCTCCTTTTCCCTCTCTTTCTCTTCATGGACAGCTTGTGCATGAAACCACCCCCAGCCTGTGTGTGGTTTCAGAAGGATATCAAATGATGCGTTAATTTACTGTTGACTTCTTCAGGACCTATTTAATGTGGTTGTTAAAATTTACTCACTTTAATCTATAAAAGTCTGTAAAATTAATTTATCTACTTTTTCTCTATACCTCCTTTCTGACTGAAACTTAAAAAATCATTTTCCAAACTGCTCTTTTACAACTAGCATCCTGAATGCTTGTGGCAAGACAACTACCCTAAGAAACTTCTCTTATGTTGTGAAACTTAGTAGTTTTATGGGGAGTTATTTGCTGCTTCTTTCAATAGAGTAGAAGAGCACATCTGTCTTCAAAAGTAATCAGTTTATCTTCTGTTTTTATCCTTTTCCTTCACTGTTGTTCCTACTCTTCCCTCCTAAATGTATTATTGTCCTATCCCATTAAATTCTTAAGCACTCTCTTCAGTCCTCAGAGAGGTGAACTTTCAGTTAAGCTTCCTTAATGCTACCAAATGATTCTTGTTAGTAAGACATCTGAACTGTATGTGCTTCCAGATAGTACAGTCATTGACTGTATAGATCACTTCTTTAATGAATGTTTTGTTATGGTTACTGCCAAGAAATTATTCCTCAGATTTTTGAGTAGTACCTGACTATTTCTGGCATAGTGCTATATGCTTAGGTATATAAATGTTTCAAATGTCTACAACACATTGGTTCATTCAATAGCTACAGGTATCTTGGTTAAAAAAGACATTTATGTAAATGGATAGCATCATTTTTTTGTTATGTGATTGTGTGTATTTTCTGTGTTCATTTCTTTGTTTTGAAGTTGAGGCCTCTCCAAGTTCTTTTCTTTTTGTATGTTGGTTTTTTTCCCCTCATCTAGTATGTTCTGTCACTTTCAAATGATTTGGGTTCATGTTTATGTATGGTGTTTGTCTCATTGCTTGTTGATTTTACATTGGTTTTACAAAATGAAAACCAAATAGAAAAAAGGAGACCACATTTTCCAAGTGAAAACGCTGCCTGGGAAAGAGAAGGAATGGACTGCAATGTCATGGATTGCTGGAGCAAAACCAGAGGAAACTGATAAGGTGGCTGCCCTGAAACCTACTGCTTTTTTTTGCTGCATCTGCTGTGGGCTAGCTTGGGCACTTCTTCCTTTTTCTTTTTTTCTCTCTGATGGAGATAACTTTTTTTTTTTAAGCCAGTACTGAAAGACTAAGGTTGAGTTATAAACCAGGATCTGTGTGTGTATGTTTATATACATACACATATATGAGTGTCAGCAGTGTTCTGCTGAAACACCAAACTACCCTGCAAAGTTCTGAATGGCTACTATTTGAAAAGAAAACAGATTTTTCACCAGAAAATCATTGTATTTGATGTGACTAGGATGACAGCAAAACATGTATTTCTGTTCTGTATAGTTATTTTGACACTTCACACAAGAACTGTGTAATCATTATAATGATATAGAAGGCAGTTTTATTTCAAAGGCAACCTGGTTCTGAGTACCTCCACATTTCCAAACCTCTCTTTTCATCCAAGAAAAGACAGAGGTTTTCTCCCCCATGAGCTGGTTTAACATCTGTGCAGTGAAAAACACTGAATATCCAGTGGCATTACCAGCAGTGTGATAGTGATGATGAGTAGAAATTGTATATTGCTTTTTTACATCACTTACGGATTATTTTTCACCACCTAGGAACTGTGACAAAAGCAGGTTAATGTAAAGCTGTCAGTCCTACTTCAGTAACATACATAAATATGAGATTTGGGAAACTGTTTTTCTATCCTGAATTATTTGTTGTTGAATGTGCAGAAGTTTTTATTCAAGTGTTTTGTTACCTCCATTTATAAACTTGCTGGTAATAGTAGACTAGTCGATTGCTCAGTCCTGTTCTTGGACTGTGTGTTTCTTTGTCTGCCTAGTTGACAACTATAAAGGAGCAGGGATACCACTGCTAATATTCTTTCTTTTCTTCCTTCTTTTGCTCTAGTGAAAATGCTTGCAAATAAGTAATCTTCTTTGTATAAGAAATGTTATTTTGGGTACATCTCATTTGTGCCACTATGCTTCTGTATCACAATACTCCCACAGCATCTGTGACTTAATTATAACAGAAATTGTGACACATTGATACATATGTCACAAGTAAATATGTGAAATGTTGTGTTATGGATACCCACAATATTTTACTTTTTCAAAATAGCTTCCTCCCCCTGCTGCTTGGAAACTGTATTTCATGTTAGTGTATATGACTCTACACCAGAAGGAATTTGCCAGGAATTGAAACATCTTCCCAGGCTGATACATCATTGTAACTACAGGAATTTGATGGAAAGTGCCAATTCTATCTAAACATTTAACCACTTTTAGTAAACTCCTCCTCAGGGAACAGGAGTTATATTATCAAACAAATTATGTGTTTGGGGTTTTCCTTTTTTTAGAAGAGCTAAAAATGTAAAGGTGGTAAAAAGCAAAAAGATGGGTGCTATGTAGCTATCTTTAATTATATAAATATGGGAGGGGAGAAAGAGATGCACACAGTCTGACCACATAAAGATATTCCCTCCCTTTTTTTTTTAATGCTTTGAGTGATTAGAAATCATCTGTTACCAGACTAAGATATAGAAGGAGTATCATGAACATTTTTGCCTTTTGATGTATTTATTTGGTATCGTAAACTAGGGGAAAAACTTCCATTCACATGACATTTTCTTAGCCACCTTTGAAAATACACCTTACATTTTATTGTAGGGAAGAAATACAGGGATTCTTTTTCTTTTCCTTCTCTGTTCTTCTGCATGCCATACATGTTGTAGTATGCACACAGTAGCATGATGTAACTTATGTCAGTTTGTATTCTACGTAGCTGTTCACCTGGTGAATCTGCATGGACTGCAATTGTCTGCATGACACTTTGGCTTTCCTCTGGTGTCTGCTTCTGCCACAATTCTCTCTAGTACCATTTCCTGAGACAGAAATGGACCTTACTGAATGTTGTCAAAATGTGTGTTATGTCTTTGTTCGGTATTTGATACATTATTGGCTTTTAAATGTAACTGGCTTTACTTCTAACTAAATACAAGAGCTCCTGGAAGGAAAACTGGTCTAAAGAGTTTTTAGCCCCTTCAGAGGCTTGTACCCACACGAATTTTAAAAGTTTGCTTTACCATACAGATTTATAGCACTACAGAAAACAGACCAAACTATGCACATAGTTCATACTTCAAAGCCTTTTTCATGTGTTTTTCCAGTAGTCTGGGAAAAGCTTTTTGAAAGCATTCTTTATTAGGAACAAATTGTCTTAGTTTGTTTAAGCACTAGAAAAAAAGATGAGATAACATATATTATAAATAAAACCTTGTTTCAGGATTGTGGCTATGTATTCAAAGCGTGTGGGTATATTCAAAGCGAATTTATCTGACCCCCCCGAAGCTCTGAGCCGATTAGGCATCAGCAGGTGTTAAAAACAGCGTTCTAAAAGAGAAAAATCCCAAGAGTCACTAGGGAATTACTGCCGAAGGAAACTGTTCTGTTTGGAAAATCCATGGAAATGTTAATGTTTGTGATTTTTATCGTGTGGCATGCGTGTTGGAAGCGTTGAGTCCGTTTTGTGGTGACAGCAGTTCTTTGTGCCGTCTCTTCCCCTGTCCTCCCACAGCCTTCTCCCAGCCGAATCCTCCTGCCTGTCACGTTTCTCTCACTGCCAGACCTTTCCTTTGTAGGTCGCTGCCGCTCCGTCCGTCTCTGTTTAACTCTTTCCTTTCCCTTCTCTAACTTGTCTAGAGCCTAGAAGAGGAGATAACGTCCATTTTATTTAGTAAGGAGGCTTTTGGCGCTGGCACCGGAGGGCTCTTCGCGGCCGGCCTGGCGCCAGCAGAGGGCGCTGCGGGGGAGGACACCGCCGCTCCGCCGCCGCCTCAGGTGCTTCCCGCGTCCCCGTTCCCGCCGCCGCCTCCGCCCGCTCCCGGGGGCCGGGCAGGGGACGTGTGGGGCTCAGGGTTCGGCTCCCCTCTCCTCTAAAGATTAATCACCGTCCCCCCAAAGCCTTAAAAATGCCAGAAAGCTGTCCCGCAGCTAGCTTCTCGTGTGTCAGAGCCGATAAGCTGGTTGCTGTTAGAGGGGAGAGAAATTCAACAGGAGACGCTAATTCTGTGTTAGCAGCACCTCGGAAAGATTAACTGGTGCTGGCTTAAGCTTCAGCAGCAATGCTGGCAAACACTCTGCAGGTGCCATGCTTGCTAAACAGCAATCACAAGCTAGGATTAAGTCACAGATGATGTGTTGATTTTTGTATTACCATTTGAACTCAGATTTTGCTTCAAAGTGTTCACTAAAAATGCATTAGATCAAAAACCCTACCCAATCGATAATTTACAGTGGGCTTTCTGGGATAGCCATCACTGAGCATTTTGTGATGGAACAAATACTAATACAACGGCTTTAATCTCATCATTTTGGCTTCAAACTGAATCCTAATGGGATCATTTTGGTAATTATGTATTGCTATGCTGACATGTCACCCTAAATAGTCTTCCTCTTGTTACCTCTTACCTTTCATAAAGTAACAGGTGAAAGATGAACAACTACTAAAATCTTACAAGAAATTCTTTATTGTGTATGATGATAAGCTGGTAGTAGAATGCTAAACAGTTATATTGTTTTCCCATAATATTCTTAATTCCTGATTTAACTGAGAGAAATAACTGCTTCACTAACATCACTGGCCAGTGCATTCATGCTTTTATTTTCAGTCTTTCATAATTAAATTCTTATCCCAATTAATAATGTCCATAATTCTTACCTGCTTTTGAATGGAATATTTCAGGGAAGTGGAAGGAAATGAGCATAGTTTTGTGTGAATTTTGTAGTGAATACACACTGCCATGTGTATACATACTTTAAAGCTTGCTTGGAGGATGTAGCACTGTTGAAAAGGGTTATGCATTGATTTTTATCCTCTGATTGCTTTTTGTTTCACAGAAACATGCTTCCAGAGCAGAAGAGCCTTGCACTGGAGTCAGCGATGCTGATAAGGTTCTACTGATTTTTTCCATAGTTCAATTTGGCTCTAACTCTTCCAGTCCCATCTTCATTCTTTCTTTCCTTCGTTTTTCAGTTAACCGTCACAACCATCTTTTGTCTTCTACATGACATGAACCAGCCATCAGCTCATTTTGTTTCCATCATTTTAATTTATTCATATACTCTACTTTTTGTTTTTCCTCATCCGTGTTTTTTGTGCAGAGTTCACATGAGACTCTGGACATAGTGGAGGAGAAGAAGCAGGCAGAGGTTGGGATAGAAGAAACAGTAGTCGTAGACGAAACCAACAAAGGGAAAAAGCAAGTTGCCACTGATGCTGGGGAAACGTGTAAGGTGGAGCATCTGACAAAAAAGGACTCCTCATCATTACCATCAGATAGTAGCAGCAGCAGCAGTAGTAGTGAGAGTGAGGATGAAGAGGTGGGAGAATACCAGCCACATCATAGGGCAATTGAGGAAGTCATCAGGGAAGAACAGGAAGAAGATGAAGACATGAAAAAAGAGGAACGTGAAGCAAAAGCACAGCCTGTGGAAGCCACACCAGAAGGCAGTAAACTAAATGTACCAGTTGAGCACACACAAGTTACATCTGAAGATTTGGTCCAGGAAAATGCAGTAACCATAGCTACAGCTGAGAAGAATTTGTCAGAG
The DNA here is from genome assembly GCA_013396975.1 of Bucco capensis. Taxonomy (NCBI): domain Eukaryota; kingdom Metazoa; phylum Chordata; class Aves; order Piciformes; family Bucconidae; genus Bucco; species Bucco capensis. Next base: position 6,541 of record VWZO01019846.1, on the reverse strand, counting down.
GAAATTAAGCAAAATTTAGGTGAAGAAAAAGAGGAAGAACAGCTCAAAGTCAATGGAGATGTGTCTCATGTTGACATTGATGTTGCACCACAAATAATTTGTTGTTCTGAGGTAAATGGTAGAACAGCTTGACAACTAGATTAAGCAGAGGTGTTTCTTGGGGTGAAAATATACCTACCTGCCTTTCTTCTTCTCCTATTCCTTCAATTCTTCAGGCATCCAACAAGATTCAGATCATTTGGAAGGGGAAACCATTGATAAGCAGTGAAATTCTGTCTCCTTCACTTATGGTTTCTGACTTTTTGCTAGAACTGAGTGAGAATCATCAGTAAGGCAAACCTTCCGAAGACTGACATCTCCTTTTTATCTCCCCTTTATTTTATATACACATTCATAAGTGTATATTTATTATTTACATGTCTCCAGTGTTTTAAGTCTTGTCTTGTCTATTTGTCAATTGTTTTTGACATGTCCATGACACACAATTGTGATTGGAAATCTATTGGCACTTGAAATTAGAGAACACCCGTCCCAATTTTTTTTCCCCTCGTAACTCACTATTTTCTTGCCTTTTTTCTTTTCCTTTTTAAAACTGTTATGGATTTCTAGACTAAAATAAGTATGGCTAAAAGTTGCATAGGTGAGAAGACTGCATTTTAAAGAAATGAGGCATATAGCACAATCTGACTGTGAACTCTTGCAGTGCAGTAGATATTCAGGGCTCCAGTCACAATGTGGTATTTTAAGCCAGACAAGGTTCAAAGGTTCATTACTGGGCAAACTTCATAAAGAAGCAGAAAGAGAGGAAAAAATCTAAGTGCAGGGATGCATCTCTCTGTAAAGTTGGCATGATCTGCTGAGTTTTTCAACATTTGGATGGGGTTTTTCCATAGTTATCTACTTGCTTGCTCTTGTAATGGTGGCAATTTTTTGCACTTAAATCCAAACAACTTACCTTTTTTTCTTCTGTTGTCTTTTGCATAGAGAGGTGTTGTCATTAATTATGTGAAAGAAATAGTTTATAAGACCTTTAGAAGTTGCAGGCACCCACACTTCCTAAAATCAGGGGTTTTTTGGAGGAAGGGAAGAAGGGCTGCTGTGTGTGCAACTTATGTGAGGGAAAGAAAGGATTAGGTTTTGTCCTGGGATTTTCTTCCATCCCAAATCAATGGAAGATAGCAACTGGTGCATCTAGTAAAATACCAAAAGGCTTTACTAGATTTTATTTATTTATTTTTAAGGTCTTAAATATGTTGAAAGTCTGCTCCAGTAAGATAAGTCACAAATGCACTGGCTTACAGGCTCCAGGGTAATTGCTTTTTTTGTGTGTGTTATTGCAGATGGTTAAATGGTTAAAATGGCTCTTTAGGATTGTGGTCAAAAGAAGCCATTGATTTCCAGAATTATTCCCATTGGATGTAGACTGCTTAAAATCCAATTGTCAAAGTTGTTTTTCTGTTTCACAAGCAGTACATATTAAAAAGTTAAACCTTCATCTAATTTCTTTGTCCTTTCTAGGCCTTATTTGCAGTTTGACAGAGCAGTGATAGGTATTTTCTGAGATTAACTCTAGGATAAGTTTTATCCATCTGAGGTAGCTATCAGCTTCTTTATGCAAACTAAGAGTTTTGTTGGTTTTTTTTTCTTATTGACACTCATTTACACATTTTCAGTACCTGTGTTGTAGCTTGTTTTTTTTAGCAGTTGCCTTCTGTGATCTTTGCTGTTGGCTGAAGCACAGAACTTTGACAAGGTTGTAAAGAAATTCAGTTTTTCTACCCTATTATGTAGTTGCTAGAGGGCTGGTCTATTAGTCTTCATCTCACTTTGCTTATTTATTGCATGCTTTTTGGATTGGGTACACAGTCAAATCTTACTATTATAATTTTCTTGAGGTTTGGGTTATGTTTTCTTGGCCCAGTTTACAAACCCTCTTCTGTCTTTTGAATTGATTGCTTATTTCTGTCACCACAGCCTCCAGTAGTGAAAACAGAGATGGTAACCATTTCAGATGCCACACAGAAAACTGAAATCTCCACTAAAGAAGTTCCAATTGTTCAAACAGAAACTAAAACCATCACATATGAATCTCCACAGGTATCTGGGTTATTATACTGCTTTCAAGCTCATTTTTATCCCAGTTAACTTGTAGATCAAAATAGATGTTGTCCAAAATATGCTTTTCAAAAACCTGTGCTTTTTGCCTAGCAGCTAAGATTACACTTTGGCTAGGGATTAGGGAAGTGAAATGTTTGTAGACAAAAGCACTACTTCTGAAGTTCTAGGCTGTTGGTTTTTTTCATATAAGGGCTTAGTTGGTGTCTGTAAATATGTAACTTGGGGTTTTTTTGTTTTGTTTTGAAAACTTGATGAAAATACCTCATTGCTTCTGAAGGAACTGTAACCTTGCTAATAAATTTTCCACAAGAATGTACCAGAAAAACAGTCTGACATGGCTCAGTAAGCTTGGATGGCTCCTATTTAGATTTCAGTTCTGACTGAACTAAGGAATGTATTTAGTAAGAAAACCTGCATTTTCTTCCTGTGAAAACAAAGCATTTAAATGGCAAAATATATTTGTTTGTTTGTTTTATTCTTTACAGTTTGATGGTAGTGCTGGTAGCAATGCTGGTGTGCTGGTGAGTGCACAGACAATTACAGCAGAGCCAATTTCTACTACCACAACTACACACATCACAAAGGTAAACTCTCTGAACTAAAAAAAAAAAACCTTTAAAATAGTCTTACAATGAAGCTTCTCATATATCTGCTAATTTATTGAAGAAAACTGACTTGAACTAGGTTGGATTCATTCCAGGCATGTGTGAGAGTTAATCATTCTGTAAATAGATTTTCAACAGAGAAGCCCTAATGAAGAGGCAGGAATATCTGGGAACAGAACAGGGAAAAAGAGAAAAATATGGTTAGATTTTTTTAGTACTTCATCTAGGCCTCATTTCTTTCTGTGTTTGATAAATGGGTATGTACCCAAAGTTTTACAGTTCTGGCTCTGGAACTGATAGCTTACAGAATCTTTGTTAATGTAACTGATTTGTGTGAGGTCCTCAGGAGCCCTGCTAATGGCACCAATTATAAGGATGAACTGAAACAGTGTTTTCTCAGCCTTGTGTTGATGGTATTTGTGCTACTAGCTTCAGAGCATATTTAAAACCAGATTATAGCACTAGATTACTTTGCAAGCATATTTTGGTGCTGAATTAGGTACTCTGCATTCCATGCTTGAAAAGGAAATGAAAACTGAGTGTTATGAGGACATCACATCTGTTCCATATGTTTCATGCCAGAGTATGTTAGAACTACCCAAGTATGATTATTATTATTATTGTTATTATTAATTTATGTAAACATTTACCAGTCTTCATGCATTCCCCAAAAACACAGTTTTGAACTTTTCTCTTTGAACTCTTGACATAGTTTTCCAAGAAAAATTATGGTAAATACTGTTTAGAGTAAAGCAAAAGAGAAAAGAGATATGTAAAGTGTGAGTTTGGAGTTCTCTTTCCCTCCAAGACAAGAGGTTTCACATCATCACAGAATGCAACAATAATTCACTGCTCACTGGAGATATATATATATATAATGTATCTTAATATATATCATATATAATAATATGTAATATAGAATAATATATAATAATATATAATAATATAATATATAATAATAGTAAATTTATAATATATAACATGTATATATAAATATATAATAATGTAGAATATATATTCTATATACAGAATATATCCTAAGGCTGAAAGTTGTATTCACAGAACGACACTGGAAGGATGATATTGGAAAGTTGTCAGATAAAAGTCACATGAAATAAAGTAAGCTCAGAATTGAAAATGTTTTTTTATCACACAGACTAGTTACCAGGTCTTTTTTCAGTCTCATGCTCCTGTTCAGAACCATCAAGCCACCACCAGGTTAGGAAAAAGTCTTTATTCAATAAATTGTGCTATCAAAGGGGGAGCAAGGGGAAGTGTACAGTTACTTGTCAAGTTCAGATGACAAATAATGTTGTTTTTTGGAAGAACCCATTAAAGAAAATGGTTTCAGTCTTGTCTTCTGCTGCTGGGATTACTGAGATGCAGCAGATCCTTACCTTTTCTTACTGATTGCTTATCATGGCTTCAAAAGGCTGTTTGAATTTTGTAAACTAACTTTGCCTTTTACATCCCAAACTGATCATTAATGGTAAAGGGACCTGGCCAAACAGATTTTTGTATTCTAATGGTGTTTTTAACAGAATCATCTTGGATTTTTTTCTATTATGATCAGTATATCTTCAGTAGTTTTTTCTTTTCTCTTACACAGGCAGGTTGGTTGGTATGTTTAAAAAAACAAAAACAAACAGCCAACAAATGTTATTTCTGTGAGAATTGCTTTGTAGCAATATGGACTAATAATCAAGGCCAGGTTGGATTCAGCTTTGAGCAACCTGATCTCTTGGAAGATCCAGGCTTGGAACTGGATGATCCAAGTCCTCTCCAACCCAAAGTGTTCTAAGATTCTGTGCTTACAAAGATGTTTTCTTCTCTTTGTTTTATGCCATCTGTAGATGGTCAAAGGTGGGATATCAGAAACAAGAATTGAGAAGCGCATTGTGATTACTGGAGATGCAGATATTGACCATGATGAGGTGAGTATGGAATATGTTAACCTTTACTAATGCTTTATGTAGCCCAGTGAGATCTAGATGCTATTCCAGAAACCTGAAATAAGGCTAAAGAAGTTGAATAAGAGGATATAGAAATGATAGAGGATATAGACTGTTAGTTGTGGACAAGTTGTTAAGCAGTTGTGTTTTGTGAATAAGAAGCCTTTTGGATATAAATAAAACCAAACCACCATTTGTAACTTCCATCACAGATCATATGAATGAATTTCATACTATTTTTCAAGGGATTACTTTTTTTGGAAGGGACTCAACTTGTTTAGTGCTGCTTTTTCCATTTGGAAGGCAAAGCATTACTAAAATAATCTTATTTTGCTACATTAATCTGGAGGGCTGGGAGTCTGTGTGAGTTATCAGCAACATCTGAATGCAATGCTCATTTTGACTGAAAGCTTTGAAATGCATGAAAGCATAAACTGCTTGAATTTAAGCAGTAGTTTTTGACTTGTATTTGTAGAGTTCTGTGTAACAAAAGTAATTGTTAATTGGTTGGAATCTTATCTTAGTACTTTTCATCTCCAGCACTACCAAAGCAGTATTTTGCAATGTCTTAGAGGCTAAGGTTAAAATCACTTCTGCCTGCCAAATTGAGAAGGTTGAATTCAAGTAGCACACAGGAAAAGACTTGAGAAAGTGCAGTTATCTGTTCTTTGTAGTGATGATTACAGAATTGTTATTGGTTTTTACCTAAGAAACTATAGTAACACAGTCACTGGGTAATACAAATGGAAAAGCCTGCTTTCTACAGAAAGTTGCAGTGAATCCAATTCTAGCTTTATGAAAGCTACACAAATCAACAGAACAGGCTTTAATTTAACTTCTTAATTTTAATACACTGAGAGCTCTCAGGAATTTAATGTCACATTTTGCTTTGCATCCAGCAAGTGGCTCTTGACAAGTTGAATCCTAATGAAATGACAGAGCTGTTCAGCATCAGGCATGGCTCTTGTTTGCCATGACACACATGCAGCACAATTTGGATGTCTGGAAAGGTCACACAATACCATACAATTCTCTAAACCCTTCTTTGTTTTGAGATAAGTGCATAATGAAGTAAGAAAAATAAATATCTCTCTCTCTATATATATAAGGAAGTAGAAAATACAATTTGAATCACTCAAGTTTAGAGAAGTAGTGAGCAACTTTTAAGAGCCTGAAGAAATCTCAACCACTTTTTCTTCAGTGGATATAGTGCTCTTCAAACATACAAACTACATGGTGGATGGATGTTTATTCTTTTGTCTTTTAGCTCCTTATACTAGTACACAGTTTTCAAAAGGAAAATAATTGTAATTTGCGGTCTCAGAATACGAATGTTTGTATTACTTGTAGTTTGACAGTTAGAGACTTAGGGTTATTTCATTGTTTATAGTTTGATATAAACACTGAGTATTAAATCTCAACAGCCACTTCCTTTTAAATCCTATTTTTTCTCATTTTTACTACAGAGATTACATTTGGCATAGTGTAAAAGAGAAATTGGTAAAAAATTGTTAGGATTACTACATCAGCTGTGTGTGCCTCTATACATGTGTCATTTGTCTCCTGGAATGAGCTAGAAAAGTTACAGAATATCAATGGTTGTTACCTCTTGGAAATACTGGTAGATTTCTAGCATAGTGAGTTGGTTTGGGGTTCTTGCTTGTTTTTTTTATTGATGTTTTTGACTTCTGGTGGTTTCAGTGTTCTTTTTAGCCCTGAGCCCTCTCAGGGATTGAGGAATTTAGAGTTCTGAGCAACTATAACCAAGATTTCCAAAGCTGCTCTCCCATTCTCTGGCCCCACATAGAACAATCATAGACTCATAGAACACTCACAGAATCCTAGAACACTCATAGAATGAATCCT
>VWZO01019844.1:8527-43071 GCA_013396975.1 Bucco capensis | reverse complement strand
AGCCTTGGTGATTCTGTGATTCTGTGATACATGCAGTTTTCTTCATGTATTGTTGTTCAGTATTTCCTAGGAAATACTAGCAGTTCAAACTCACAGTACCTAAGAAGTCCCGTACACCTAAAGCATAGTTTCACATTCCACAAGATTATACCTCATTTTATGTAAAATACAAAAAAAACACCCCAAAAAACCCCAACAGACATGGGTGATTGTTGGATTATGAAGGTTAAATCATCACCATGCATCCCTCCTTTGACATGAACATTTGCAGTTTTTAAGCTTGTTTTCACTTTTAGAAGATGTTAATACCAAGTGATTTATTATTTATTTTTCATAAAAGGGAGTTGGGGACTATTTTTTCAATACTGTCTTGGCAGAATACAATATTTCTTTTTAAAAGAAATATTTCTTTTTATAAATTTCTTTTTAAAAGATTACATTATCCCCGTGGCACAAACATTCACATGTGGGTTACTTACACTTTAAAATATGATAACCTCAAATTGTAAATGAAAATAAAACAGTTATATCAAACCATGCTGAACCTGCATAAAGTAATGTTTGAGTAGTTGTCCAGCTATGTTTCAGTATGTTGATGATTGTTATGTATTCCAGACATCACAATGCTCAAACCATCAAACACTTATTAACATACTTTCTAAATATATTCTAATAACCTCTTTTTTTCTTGACGCAAATCAAAGATAACATGCAAACAGAATCTCTGACCTGAAAGCTTCAGTTTTTTAAAAGCTGGAATAAATCCTGACCTGAATTTTACTATTTTTTTACCACCATTCCCTTCACACAAGAAAAGATTTACTATTTTCCAGCAAAGAACTACTCCTTATAAGTAATCCAGTAACCGCAATGTGGATGCTGGCATTCAAAAGAAACACTGCAAACAAGTACACAAGTTCTCATATTTTTATCTGGTAACCATGGTGAAGGCTGTCCTTCTCGACAACAAAGAGAGGCACTTAGGTCTCAGTTCAGAAAGAGCTCACTGCTCTTTAGAAGAAATGAAACCTAAGGTTCTCCAAAAAAGCATGGGAGAAAACAGGCAAATTGAAAAATTCGTGTTAAAAATACTGAAGCCTGAAGCACTATAAGCACTTAATGCAAGTGTTGCATTGGCCTCCAAGAGCACATCCACTCACATTGACTGTTGCATGTTGCAAACATAGCAACGTAAACTTGCTCTGTTCACAAATCTCAAATTAGGGCAAAATGTTCGAAGATTCTCTTATATGATAATGTTTTTTGGAAATGTCTCCAAACCCAGAGAGGTTTTCCAAACAGATAAGAGGCCACAGATGCAAATGTTTACTTTAGCCCTCAGTGTTCTATTATTTTTCAGGGATTGGGTTTTTTTAAAGAAAAGTACCTCTATGCTCCCATATTCCATTAGATTGTGAAAGAAAACTTATCTGTATCTTGCACAAACATGAAGAGGTTTGAGCTCAGCAAGAGACTGCCAATCATAGCTGAACATAAAGACAAACTCTTTGCCTTCAATTTTAAGCTCTGCTTCATGATTATTCTGTTCTGCAAGTTTGTACAAAAGCAAGTTTTAGTGCTCAGAGTAAATTTTGGCAACTCTGAGAAACCACTTGTATACTTGTTCCTCTTACCTTACATACAATTCTTTCCTCCTACAGGCTCAGTTAATTGAAGCCAAGCACTTCTAAAACATGTTCAACTGATAAATTTGAAGTTTATAATGAAGGAAAGTGGTAGAGTGTTTAGAATGTCTTATGACCTAAAAACTTAGTCTTCAAAAATGAATGGGGTCCTACAGCTTTGCCTTGGCGCTACCAGATCTGTGGACTACCACTGCAATGTTAATAAGGTATCAGCTCATATCTTTCTAAACCTCTAGTGGTAATTAAAACAACTCCTGATTTAGAGTTTAATTAAGGAACAAGATAATGAGACAACAGAAATCCTATTTAAAAGAAGTTTAACGTTTTAAAAAGTTCAAAATTTTCAGTCTGATATCTCAAGTCAATTGGCAGACTGTACCTTGCATCTTTTAGAAGAGCACTGCCAACACCTGTTGCGGCTCCCCATGTGTTTGTTTAAATAGGTTCCTTTCCTGATGCAGAAGTGGTAGTAACTGAATTTTTTAACTTCTTTTTTTAGGAAATAAAAATAAGTTCGGTGGTGGGTTTGGTTCTGGTTTTGTGGGGTTTTTTTAAATTTCCTTAGGAAACGTTACTGAATAGTTGGCAGCTCTAAAAAACTAAATTATTGGACTAAGTCACAAGGTATGCAAATGTCATCCAGTATTTTAACATGAGAACCTTCACGGGTATCTTCTATTCAAAAACCTTTCTCGCTTTGCATTGTACATTTCCACTACATCCACTGCAGCACTGAGGGAGGACTGCATGAGTACTCCAAGTTATTGCTAATTGAGTCAGCACACGTGCTATAGACATTCCTATATGCTGTATAGAATTTGCCCCAAACAAGGAACTGGCATCAGTAATATCTTTATCATGGTAACAGTAATGGTTTTTTGCACCCACTCAGTATTTTCTTCAGAATCATAACAAAAATTTTCCTGTTTTTTCTTGTTGAAGTAGAAGAATAAATCAGGCTCTCTGAAGTTTCATCAGTGCTAATGCACAAGCTGAATTTACATCTACTGAACTAATTACATTAACCAACTGCTCACTGAAGCGATCTCTGTAGATCCTGATCAGAAATCATGCATGGAGAATTCAAAAAAGGCAGTAGAGGGGAACTCCCAGTGGTTTCCTCTTAGATTAATTCAGCATAGAACTGGAAAAATCAATTACTTACTGAATCATGGCTCAGCTTGCTACACAAAGCCCAATTTCTTCATTTTCAATAAAAATATTTCAGTATTTTCAATTTAGTGTTTTCAGTATTTCAGATTTGTGTTGGAAAAATAAGTTGAAATGGCCAGACATTCAGGACAAGATTTATGAAGCCAAAATAAGGGAGGAAATCTCGGAAAAGAAAATGTCAAATTTCCGAAGTTAACACCCACAACAGAAAACCCATACTTTTCAAACCCAAATATATGTGTGGGGTTCAAGTTTTAGTCTTACTGACTTGTGGGCTTCTTCCAAAGCCACAGAATTGTTTTCCATGAATACAGAGATTTGTACATACAGCACACTTTTCTCCTTCCTTGTCTATGCTTCACCTCCTTTTCCTCAACTTTTTGTCTGATCTGCTGTTTGCAGAAAAAAAGAAATGAAGTTAGGGTAATACAATCATTGAGCTATATTTGCCTTTTAACTAGTAAGATACCATGTGCAAAACCACTGTTACAAATGAATGGGGTTTTACTTATTTTGTTGTTATTGGAGAAGAGGTAGGGAGAAAGGAAGAAATGTATTTGCTTTTTTGTATTTACAGCTCTTGAAAATGAGAAAACACAGGGGAAATCACGAACTCCATAACCACAAGAAAACAATTCATATTGCAAGTCATTTTGGTAGGTGAGGAGTATCAAACTACTGCTTCCTTACTCTTAAGGCATCAAAGATGCAGATCAGCCAGCAAGTTCTTAAAGGACTTTTGGCACAGTAATGCTCTCTGCAAAATAGCACACAGATTATTTTAAGTGTCACTACAGTTTAACTACTGCCTCTAGAGAAAGCAGAAACATTTTGTTTCAGTTTAATCCTCTAGTGTAGTTCTGAAAAACACACCTGAATTTTATTTCTAGTATAACCTACTACGATAAGCATAGCTTAACGTCTCTCCATCTCTAACTCATGTTTCAGTAATTTGAAAAAGCTCAGTTTTCTTGATGTGGGTCTTTCTGCACTTTTTCCTCTCTTTAGACTCATCTGGATCTGTGAAGAAGTCCCTTCCCCCACTTAAGGCTTTTATTTTATCTATTTTTAAGACTTGAATGTTTCAGTCAGTATGACACATTAGGGTAGAAACTAATTGTTGTGATCTGTTCCTCTGTGTTGCTTAATGAAGCAAAAATGAAAGTTCTATAGCAGTTTGGCAGTCTTACTGGCTGTGAAGTGTCATTAAGTAAGAGACGGCAAGTTTTATCATGCACCTCTGACTACTAAATTCACAAAACAAACAGAAGGTTTACCATGGGAGGTAGAGAGAGATCAGGCAATATCCTCAAGTCACTCTTCCAGTAAAACAGCGTGCGGTTACTAAAATTGCTATGGGAACATGGGATTTTGTCAGAAACATACAGTTCTAGGTGAAAATGTTCCTTAACCTTTTACATTATCTCTGCTACATAAAAAAAAAACAAAAAAACAAAACAAAAAAAACCACAAACCCAACCACCCAAGGTGTAGAAAGTCTGCTGCTCATATACCGGGAAAAACTACAGCATTAGATTTGAAATAATGCCATGCTAAAATCTTCTATGCAGTATTTGTTGTTCAGCTGTAGTATTTGATTAAGGGAAAAAAGTCTCTGTGTGTGTCCTCCAGTAATGCGCTTTTAACACGCTCTTTAGCTGCGGCTGAAAAGAAGAGGCCACAGTGAAGGGGTAAACAAGAGACAACTGTCTTCTTTTGAGGCAGTGCTGCATGCTGCCCTGGGGACTACTTTTACATAATTTTGCAAGGAAGTTACATTTGGGCATCTCATAGCGCACACAAATTTTGCTCTGTCTTCCCTCTGCGTCTTCCTTGATTGGCTCCTGCATAATGAAAGTGTATTAAAAAAAAGCAGTCCTCACCCAAACAATCAGCTAAATTCATCAGAATTTAACTATCTATCACATTATTCATACATGCTCTTACACACATACCCTGTTTCCAAAAATTCACTGCTTGTGAAACAAGGGCTTAGTCCCATTAAACTGCAATTAAAAAGTATCAGGAAAAGTAAAAGCTATCTTCACCTGCACAAATACATTTGGATTTTATACCATGCTCATAATAATTGTTGCACTGAGGAGGGCTTATTTCTCTGATTTCTGCAAAAGGGCCAAAATGTGTTTTGGAAATTAATATAAAAATGTCAGTTATTAAACCCAATGTTCCAAATGCATAATTCAGGTTACCTATTTTGTTTGAATTACAAAACCTGGCTTCTCAAAATACAAATGAAGTTTTCTAAATTAAATATAACACCAAGGTGGGGGGCAGGGGAAAAACAAACAAACACAACCACTTTTAATTACCCATGTGGCATATTTCTTTGTGCTACCTGTCATTTACCCCATCAGGACATCAGGACAGCCCTTTAAAGTGACTTGGGAGAACAACAGAGGGCAGCTGAAATTTTTATGACTTTTCCAAGGTCATGGATATCATGGATGTGATTTAAGAAACCACACTAGTTGGGTAGATGAAGCACAAGGAATGAATTAGTCCCTTGCTCACAAAAAAAAAAAAAAGAAGAAAATATAAGTAATACGTACAAGGTTTTTGCTTTCACAAGCAAGCTATCTATCAGATGATGAGGTTAAAAAATCACTAGCAGAAACACAGAAAACTGACCAGAGTGATCACTCTGGTAACTGAACATACATGTACTATGGTAAGTCTCAAATCTACCACAGGGCCTTGGCAAACATGAAAATAAACAAATCAAGAATATAAGACTAATAATAATGTAGAAAGATTCCCATTACATAAAGAATCTTCCTCCATAAGAAATATTTTCTGTAGCCTTGATAAACTGATGATACTGAATATAATAAATTATGCAAATAATTAATATATTTGGGATACAAAAGACAGGATTATATACATGATTGAATCCACCCTAAAAATTATGCCTAGTTATTCATTTGCCAGAAGGCATCAGAAATCCCACATCTAAAACATCTCCTGCATGTTTGCCCCACAGATGTAGGCACCAATAGCTAGTGTGAAAACAGCTCTTTGAGAACACTAATGCAATTTTAGGACTAGCCCAGCTCCATCACGTATCCACCTCTTCCCTGACTTCTCCAGATTCTCTAGTTCTATAAACACCCTTTTTTTTTTTTTTAACAAAATACAGCCATATTGAGATACAAATCTGAAGTTTCATTTACACTGTTTTCAACTGTGGTATAAACTTTATAATTGTCAAGACCTATTCACCCATCCCTTCACCCACCAGTCTGTTGTGTCATATTTGTATCGTCAAATGAAAACATAAACAGATAAACTGCAGTCCTTGATGACAGCACAAAGTTAAGGACAATAAGAGAAGGTGTGGATTTCTCACTTTGCAGCACTGGTCATATCTCAGACATACTTACTCATCATTTCAGAGTACCTAGCAGAGTAAGAATAGTCCAGATTGCTCCAACTGTTACAACACACATAACTAATATCCTTGCTCCCCTCCATTCAAAAGAACCATTCCAGTTCCTGCTTCCCAGCAGACAATGCTGTGGTTCTATTCCTGAACTTAATGTGCATCCTAACCTTTTGCTAATATTTGACCTCTGTATGCATTAGTCTGTTTCACATTAAAGAACTGAAGTATTTATTTTTTTCTTGTAAAGCGTCTATCAACTTACAAATAGAAATCATATTGAAAACAGTATGTCAGAATTCCAACACTTTATTCAAAAATACATCATTCTTTTTAAAAATCTGGTTCTCTTATTTTAAGTTGTTACATCTAAAGTATCTGTATTTTCTTTGAGAGCACTGACAGAGAAAAAAAATCCCAAAGATTCCTATTTCACTGCAAAGGCTGTGTTTCATTATGATCAGGAAAGGGTTAATTTTGCATTTAAGAACTGAATCAATAAAATAGACCCCAAGGCGACAGGGGAACATATTAGAAGTAAATGGTAGAACATTTCACTGTTGAGATTTTTCCTTTTAACAAAGCATTATTTTTAGATTAAATAAGTCAGAAAGGCAACAGTGTTACTACTCCTACTGCGTTCTGTAACAAGGACAACATACTTTTATCACCAGTGAACACTGGAGGATGTAGTTTCATGTAAAAATTTGAGCATTACTTTCCACTGGCAGAACACCACTGTTAAAAATGAAAAAAATGTCCCAGCAAAATCCTAACTCCAGGCATAGCTTGACAATAATTAATATGTTATACCATACAACAGGCTTTCTATAAACTTTTTCAATTTATTAAATATAGCAATGTAACTTTTTGCTGCCATCTTTCTTTTCCTTGCACCTTCTGTACACTAAATGTGAATTCAGTCTAACAACTGGCTGGTATATTTCGGTTTTACAAACCTTCACCTTCTAATAGGTTTAAAAAGCAACCATACATACATACTACTTGGGTGTAGGTGTAAAGAGGTACATAGCTTTTTACACTGAAGTGGAGGCAACCTGCAATTTTAGCAGTGTATCAAAGAACATTGCTATTTGTTTCTTGTGAACAGGAGAGGCAAAGCTACAAAGAAGAATCCAAATCTTTCACTTCTTTCTACAGAGCATTACCACTGTATTAAAACTTCTAACTGAAGAAAGCCCTCAGAATTACAAGGCATACCATTTAACAGGTTAAAACACTAGTATAAGGAAGTGCTAGACTAAAATCAAGAATTGCATTTAGCAATAGTCTGAAACAACATTTTCCAATTGTGGCAAAAATCTGCTATCTTAAGAAAAGCGAAAAAGGATCCTGGCTGGAAGGTATTTATAAATGCATACCTGTTTCAGACACAAAGCAACAAGTTAAAAAAAAACCCACTACTTATTTCAGACTTTCTTAGGAAAAGTAATCATAAAAGTTACCTATCACAATAATGTACTTTCTCAACCAGAAGAGTACAAACTTTAGAAAAAAAGTCTACAGCACATTAAGGTCGTATTAAATATGGAATACCACTCCAGGAACACAGCTACTGCCTCTGGTCCTTTATCCTATATATTGTTTTTCTCTTATTTTAGTGCTTTCATTCCTATCAAACATCTCCTTATTGTGCATGTTTCACATAATTAATATAATAGGAGGTTATGTTAACTATAGTAATACTGGTTAATGCTTGACACAGGTCGTAAGCCTGCCAGGTTATAAGCAACTTGTTATTTTCCATTATCTATTAGAGACTGAGTGATTTTAATGAGAATCAATTTCATTGAAGAACTCATCTGCAATGCTACAGCACTTCAGAACATCTCCCATTAAGTAGCATTTCTAATGAAAATTACTTTGGACATCTTAACATAATACTCAGAATGAAAAAGTGACAAACTGACTAGAATCATGTGTTTTTTAGAAAGGGGCCAAAACAAATTAGGAACCTTTCACAAAAGCTAAATGCAATTCTGTCTCTGAAAGAAACCTTGATTTGTGGATTTAATGTCTCCATTGCTTTCCTCCTCTAAAATGCTACCTTTGACCTCTCTGGAACCAGGGTGCTTTTGCTTACTTTTCTTGTTTAAACAAAACAGAGCAGATTAAATACCAAATTAGTCAAGCTCTATTAAGCTTCTTTTTCACAACTCTGCAGAAGATTCTACTTACATCTTCATAATTGAAATCTCTCCACAACTGCAAAGTAATTTAGCTTGAAATGTGCCTCAAGAAGTCATCTGGTCCAACCAACCCCATCCCTCCCCATTCAAAGTAGGAACAGCTTTGCTTTATTGAGAATTGAGAATACGCTGAGAATTTTCAATGTATACCTTCCCCAGATATGTCTTCTTATGGCATCTTATTTGAAGTTAGCACTTTCACAGCATGGAAATTTAAATACCTTCTAAACTTTACAGTTACAGAACCACATAAAATGCTTCTTCCAAAATTAATTTATCCATTTTTCAATGATGCACTCTGTTGTCTCCCCTCTAACTTGAAAAATTTCCTTAATAACTTATTGAATATATTGAAATTCTTTTCATAATAATCACTATCATCTTAGACAAGAATCTCTGAGCTTTAGTTGTGTTTGCCTTAATCACTGTATTCCTTTTTATCTTTTTTTCATAACTTCAACATTTTTTACTTTTTGTATCACTGTACATTACAAATAACATCTTTTATTCCTATGATTTCCTTGGCTAGATTACTAGTTGAGAAAACAAAGTTGTAGCCTAATTCCTGCTGCTCAAAGAGCTTTTTATCCTTAGCCATTAATTTCCTGCCAGTCAATTCCATGCACTCCATGTCACTCTTGATCCTTTAATCAAAACTATCTTGGCAATTTCATCTTATCTATTAGAAATATGCACAATATATACTCTAAATGTGTTCCATATTGACATTTTAAACATTTCCATTCTTCTCCTGTCCTATTTCTCTTTCATAATGCATGCTGATTACAAGCAGGTAACCTCCTTATCACTGCTATTTCATATCTGTACCTTCTCATTATATGTACTTTACTTACAAATTAAATGCTTCTAATTGTATACTTTGGTTTATGTTTAGACACAGTAGCATGAGGCAAGCTCACCATCTGCAAAACTTTATACACAAACTTTATACATAAAGCTCCTTTGAGACTGAGTTGCTTAGGGTAAAAACTATTATACTAAGGTTGAGCGTATGAACAACAGTGCTAATAACAGAAAAAGAATCTAATCAAACAACATGTCAGACAAACATGTACAAGCATGATTAAAAAAATAATAAAATGCTTTTAAGTTTCCTGCATTTTAAATCTGTGGGAATTCTTGAAATATTTGTCTCCATCTCACTGATTTCATTAACAAGAAATGCAAATGCATCAACCTTCATAAATTTCACACAAGTCATTTTTCACACAATTTCACACAAAGTCTCATTCCTTCCTCTGAAAACAGTGAGTTTTATGAGCTTACCAAAAGTCTTCCCAATCTTTGTAGTAGTAGCAATAGTAACTGTACAAACATACATACAGAAGAGCATCACTTTTACCTACATCTGTAAAGCAAAATGCTAGTCTTAAAATATCTGCTAAAATCTGGGAGACGAAAAAAACATGAGTCCAGCAGCCAAAAAAAGGTAACACTTACGAATAGCCCACATTTTGAAGTTGCATTTTGTTTGCTATGTGTTTCCTGATAATTTAGCTTCCTCACACTAACAATTCACAACCACTTGCAAACTACAGTGCACGTGCAATTTTTTTTTTTTTTTATAGCCCAGTGAAAACATAAGCATTCATGATTTCTAGAAATCTTCAGGCTATTGCTTTTGTTTCATTTTCTAATTCATTTCAGGGATCCATTTTGCAGTGTAGCTTTACAAACATATTGGCACAACTTAGAGAGTGGTGAATTTCATTCACCAGCCTTTCTTCCACCTACAAAAGAAGACAAGACACTTGTGGTTTTGATGGATTTAGAGGGGAAATGAATACACTTCTCAACAGCCAGCAGGAAGAAAGGCTTTGGTTTTGTTTTTCTTTTATCTCCAAGGTTCATCTCTGCAGTCACAGTTTGTTCTACTTCTTTTGTGTTTGCCTTGAAGGACACTTGACAAATGTTGACACAGGTACCTATTCACATGCAAAAAAAAAAAACCCCACTTAAGAAACGCTAAAGTTTAGAGTCTGTATCAGTAACTTCAGAATAAAAATATCGCCAGCATTCTAACAAGAACAGTCACAGAAATTTCAAGTCCATGCTGTGCTATTCCTCATGATGGTTGTCGCAAAGGTAACCTTCTCCTCCTTTTTGGTCTAGGATTTCCTGCCCCTTTCCAAACTGTTTTCCAGACTCTGTGCAGCCCACAGAGTCACGGAATTGTAAGCGAAAAAGTTCTTACTGTCACTCACACATCTACAGTCCTTCACTACATATATATATATATAATTTTTTTTTTTAATTTTCCAGTGTATATAGGGATTTTTACTACAATAAAAAAATCTTGGAAAAATATTGTAATTTATCTCACCTTTCTGATACTACGTGACTGTACTCTGTCTTACACTCTCTGGAAATATTTTTCTGTTCCATTTTCTGTGGAGCATTATCTGCCTAGGGAGAGATCAGTCATCTTCTACCTTATTTTATAAGCCACCTTCAGAAAGTGGATAGCACACAGCCCATTCCCTGTACTAGATTCATGACCAGAAGGAAGCCAAACCAAGCACTCTCCCTTCTCCCAGACGCCTTATTTCAGCACCTGGACTGTGTGGTCTCTACAGTGCCCAAGAGTTTTATTCTGCTCAGTGTAAGGACAGCAAAGCCTGACCTTAAATCAGAATGCTCATAATCAACTAGTGGTTGGGCAAAAATCCAAGACTTCTATGAGAAACAATCAGCCAAAATGAAATGGTAATTTTTACAGTTTAAGTCAATTAAACTTGAAAGGGATTTTGTGGGACAAACTAAAAAGTATTTTTCTAGCCCAAAGGTTTTCTTCTTGATGTATTCCAAAGACTTTTACACAAATGAAAAAAAACAACCCACAGAGATTATTTTAATGGAAGTTTAAGCATTAAATGAAATGATAACCAAATGGTGACTCCATGTAAGTTGATTTATTTTTTTTTAGACTTTATTTCCACAAAGCCAAAGAATAATTTTATTTTCTCAAGCTCCAAGGTAATATGACAACATTAACATACATGGTACATGTACAATGTCAGAAGATTAATTTTGCACTGGTTCCAGAACTGGTGGTAGAACAGCACATTACTGGACATTGTTTCCAGTGGCAGCCTTCCCAACATTCACACTCTCCATACCCCTGTAACTTTTTGTGATATAATTCAATCACATGCCAATTCCACATAATTCTGAAGATGGAAGTGCCTATTTTTTACACAAAGACACAGACAGAAGTAACAGTATTTTGGTTTTGAGCTGCAAAACTCTTTCAGCAGTTTTATAGGCTAACATACAGGCTGCTAGGTCCACAATTCTTATTTCCTTCTTTCATTAAAAAAAAAAACCCAAACCAAAAAATCCAACAACAATGAAACAAAAAAACTAATACGGAAAGTACATTACTGCAGTGCTTCAAAAAATAGTAGGAAAAACAGAATGCTGATTTTTTTCTTTCGTTGTCTGAAGCCACACCACTGTAAAAAGCCACTAGTTTCTCAAGTTTGCAAGTTTTGAGTATCTTAAAAATAGTCACATGAATGAAAACATTGCAATTACTTCAGCAAACTCAAAGCTTAGGTATGATGCTGGATTGGAATTTTTTGAAAACTATTTTATTCCAAAGAAGGGAAGAAAGGGCTTAAGACAAGTATTCACAACCTAGTATCTCACTGTGGTGCTTAAGTTACAGCACTGCATCTCATATGCTCAGTGCTAGAAAATGTTTCATCTGTCTATCCATAAAGAACAGATAAACCCGATGTCTTTTTGGGGGTTGTGTTCGTTTGTTTTTGTTATATCCTTCCTATGCCTTGCTATTTCCACAAACATTTAAAAGATCTGCTGCTGGTCTGTGCCTCACCCTTGGATCCCATTCCCTCTGTTAAAGATGCGCTAAGATCCTCTCTCCAAAAAGTAGTAAACACAAGTGTCCTCTCTCGTAGCAGGCATCACAAGCCTCAATTGTAAAGTCAAGAATGGCTCCAAGTTCTTTGTGACTCCCTCAAGGCCACAGGTGCGATTTGAAATGGAAATGTGAACTTTAAAGGAACTTCTCTAAAAAAAAAATAAATCCAAATTATGCTACACTTGAGTTTCCAAGAGCCTTTCAGAATAACTTCTAAGATACCAGGATGAGAACAAAGCACTGTGTCATGTGGTGTAACACTTCTCACAGTGCGTTACTTCCCTGCATGTTAATCATCCTCAGCCTTATTCAAAAAAAAATCTCTAGAGGTTCAACTCAACTTGTTACCTCTCAATTAACAAAACTTCCTTGCTCCTCTGTTGCTGTTAATTGCCCTTACTGTCTCCACTGCCCCTATCTGTTTCATGTATTTCTGAGTTATACCATCTCAAATATCACTGTGCCAACATAGCCGCACCTGCCTGGCTACAGGCAAAACAATGCCCTCCAACAGAGAAGCTCCTTGCTTCTCTGGCTATTCTTCATCTCATCCATGTTATCTACAAACTGTTCTGGTCTTCATTAGAAACACTTTCATTTTCACTCGACGTGATAAAAAATTAGAAAAAGGAAACTAAAATGCTCACTCATGAACTTGTTAATTGTTAATATCCAAAAACAGATAGGAATACACTGCCATTCAGGAACACTGAAACAGTCTAAACGCTGCCTAAACACCTTTCTTGCATTTATATCATTCCATGCTATGCCTTTAAAAGCAGAAGATATCTTACAGCAGAAGAAGCGCTTTAAAGCCTGAAGAACAAAGAAAAACAATCTAATAAAGAATTACAATAATAAAATAAACTATTGTTCAGAAAGAAAAGAAACAGAAGCACCAAGTAAAAAAAAATACTATTTATATGATGGCAGCACTTCAAAAACACGTACTGTAACTTCTTAGATGTAGTACTGACCCCAGGAATTCTGTCCCACTTCAGTGATAGTTCTGCTGTTTGAAAAATTTCAAAGGTATTTTGAAATCTGTAGCACTCCTTTGATAGGAGGACAAATGCTTTCTCCTATCAAGATTGGACGATGGAAAGCAAGAAGGAAGAGGAATGTGAAGGGGCAAAGTGATCTAGAAATGACAACAAAAAGAAACAGTTCAGGAATTCTCTCTGCTGCTACAAGGACTTTCCTGAATCTAGATACATTTCTTCCTTTCTTTAAATTACATCTTGAAATGAACCTTCACCTTCTGAGTACTCTTAATAAAATGCACTCCCTTTCCCCTAAATGGGTTCAGGTATTTGCAGGCAGTGCTTGTAACATATATGCACTTGTTCTTGAATAAATAAAGGTATTTAAGTGTGTATAGGTTGATTTTGAAATTCCTTTATTTAAGATTCAGAATACAAGAAGAGGAAAGACAACATAAATTTGAACTCCTCTGTTCATTTAATGAATTTTATTTGGTTCCAGGCTGCAAAACCCTCTACTGCTTCTGGTTATAATGCCACCCATGGGCAGCTCTCTAATAGTAAGTAACAGAATCACACAAGTTGGAGAGGAACTCCCAGATCACCAAGCCCAACAAAAAAACCCAAAACCCAACAAACAAACAAAAAAACCTCCAAAAACAACACCTGCCCTCACCAGAGCATGTCCTGTAGCAATACGTCTACATGTTTCTTAAACACCTCCACGGATGGTGACTCAACCACCTCCCTGAGAAGACTGTTCCAGTGCCTCACCACTCTTTCTGTAAAGAATTTCTTCCTAATATCCAATCTAAACCCCTCTGTCGCAACTGCAGACCATTCCCTCTGGTTCTGTCATTAGTTACTAAGGAGAAGAGGCCAACACCCACCTCTCTACAACCTCCTTTCAGGTAGCTATAGAGGGCAATGAGGTCCCCCCTCAGCCTCGTCTTCTCCAGATGAAACATGCCCAGCTCCCTCAGCCTCTCCTTGTACGACTTGTACTCTAAATCCCTCACAAGCTTGGTAGCTCTCCTCTGGACACGCTCCAGCATCTCAATGTCCTTCCTGTAATGAGGGGCCCAGAACTGAACACACTACTCCAGATGAGGCCTCACAAGTGCCGAGTAACAGGGGACACTAACCTCCTNTGTGGGAGACTGTGTCAAAGGCCTTACCAAAGTCCAAGTAGACAACATCCACAGCCCTCTCCCTATCCAAAAAGCAAGTCACATGGTCATGGAAAGATATCAGGCTGGTTAAGCAAGATTAGATTGGTTAAATGTCAGTGGTTCTCCAGAAAGCTTAAGCCTGCAACTCTCCAATACAGTGGATAACACATTTCTCCACCTCATGAAGGAGACAACTGCACCCTTTAGCACTGAAGTACTTAATCAAAGATATACAAACCAACTACAGCTGCCTACAAATCTGGCCCTTGGCAACTTGCTTTGCTGTCATGTTCCAATCTCACAACATGACTTAGTCCCAAGCATAAGCATCTCCCTGCTCTTCATCTCTATTTATGTCTGAAAAGAGAACAGAAATTATCTAGCATTTTCAGCCTTCTTTCACACTCTGCTGCCTGCCTCCGTGCAACTCAGAAAGCCTTGAATCAGGCATTTCTGAAAAAGTGTCTAACCCTGATGTTGTTGAGGAAGGAAAGTATTTACAAACACCATTTACGAAGCAATTCTCACAATACTTGATTATATGCATAGCAGAAACTGTTATCCCCTTACGCTGAGACAGCTATAAACACATGTTGAAAGCATCACAGAGCAATTTTCCATCTGACCGACTAGTGTGGGTCCAGTGGCTGGACCACTTAGTTACTCTGACTATGCAAATAAAAAGTGTTGCTCAAGGGGTCAGAAAAAGAAGCAGCTTTCCCTTATGTATAAATTTGAAGCCAGACAAGCGTTCTCATTACCTTTGGTTATATTTTTATTTTTGTATTACCCTTTCATTACTACTAGGCTTCAAAATGTATTATTAGTNAGCTTTTGGCCCCTCGGGGCACAGTTCCAACTTTCGCTTTTCTTATCAGTTTCTCTCAGTAAATTCTTTCTGGGGCAAAGGAAGGAGGGAGGGCCACAGTTCCAACTTCATTTTCTTAAAAAGGAAACGTCTCTGTCCCTTGTCTGTTTAGACACAGACAAGCCTGATCTCTTCAAAAGGGGAAATGACGTACAAATGTTAAGAGGATCCCTGATGTCCCTTTCCCTTCAATTTTAGTCACCCTATGACACAGGATCTGTCTTGATACAGAAAAAGAAGGATTTTTCTTTCCCCCTTGAAATCTGTTATTACTGCTTTGCCAGTGAGTGTGAATTTCTAGAAATACATACTTGTTATTTCATTAGTGGTGATTTTATACAATGATACTGAAGAAGATTTGCTTGAAGTCTGTAGGCCACACTGTGCGGTGTGTTTTTCCTGTGAAAGAGGCCATATTTCATGTATTTTAACCAGTGAAAAAGATCACTTGTCATAGCAGCTTTCAAACTTTGCTGAGTGCCCATCCAAAGCCATGTGGCATATATACAGATGCCACACAGTTCCAGATACCAGACTTCTGTCATTTGTAAATAACAGGAAACAACGTAACTGAAAACTGCCACCCTTGCATATAATTGAGGTGATGACCTACCCTCTTTCACCTGAAGCATGACTGGAAAGCGTGTCACTGCATTGTTACAGACACCTGTTCAATGTCAAATACACAGTGTTGATACTGTTTGACAGCAGGTACTGTATATTTATAGCCTCAAGCGGGACAGATGTTAGCAATGCAGGAGATGCTCACTTTATATTCTTTCAAGAACATACATACCAAATGTGGCTTCCTGGAGAAGTAGCAATTTCATTAGTTTGCACATTGACAAAAAAAATTAGCAGAAGTAAGAAAGTAAGCCCAGTGATTCTATAATGCACAGAAAATACAGAAAAAATCCAATTGCTTTTCAATTAAAAAACATACTATTAACCCAAAAAGCAGCTTAGATGAAAACTCATAATCACTGAGAGGATTATTTTCCTTGAGAGTACCATTTTGTACTGAAATTCACAGAACGATGCTGTCATGGGTTACATAATCGAAATCTTGTATCTGCTTTTCCTGTCCCCAAATATGCCTGGTTATTTTGGCTGGGGGTGGGGACGGGGGACTGGAAGGTTGTTTTCTTCATTTTTGCATGGATGACTCATCAGTGATAGCGCCCCTCCATGGAGGGGGGAGGGGGGGGTGGAAAGGAGGGGCATCAGGACAGTTTGCACCCATGGCCAGAGAAATTTTCATTTGAACTGGGGATTTTCCTTTCCTCATCAAAGGGCTACCCCACCCTGGCAGACTGGAACTGCTCCCCTTCCTCCTTCTGCCGGATCAGCTTGGTGGGATCGCACGGTTTTCATGGGACCACACGACAGACTGGCTTTCAGCTGGGATGCCACGTGGCTTTGGGCTCTCAGCACCGTCACACGGCTTTCAGCTCAGGGGCAGCAACCAAGCATCTCTTCTGGCTCTGCAGCACCACGCAGGATCGGCACTGCGGTACTATGCGGTTTCTGTGGTCCACAGCCCTGCTACAGCTTTCATCTCATCGCTGACCCACCTGGACTGTCCCTGTCAGGTTTTTCAAGAGTGGAGGGGAAGGCTGGCCACCATTTCATTCTGGCTCAGCAGGCAGGAACTCAGAAAGTTTATCAATACTCTTATTTAATATTCTCTTTGTAAAAGTTATTCTTTTTCACCTGCATTCTGGCGTGTGTGGTTTCTTTTCTCTCTCTCTCTCTGTTGGAGAGAGCCAGGGGCAGTTGAGTGGGAGGAGGGAGGCTTTCGTCTGGGGTTTCTCCCCCCAAATTGTCTCAAACCAAGACAAAATTGCCGCCCGACGTGGGGCTCGAGAGACAAGTGAAAAGAGTAATTTCTCTGATAAAAGTATTTCAGTGTTATATGTATAGAACTTTGGTAACAATGTCAATCGGTTTATTCATGTCAGTGGGGCAATTAGTTATGCATATACTACCGTATGCCCTTCAGGCAATCCTTTTCTGCAGGGGAGGAAGGTGGACTAGGATTACTTTGATAATATGTTGTATGCAATGGGTTTGTGGCATGATAACATTTGAGACATTGAAATTTATCTGGAATATGTAATTAGCGTTCTCTAACTGGGCATGACCTTGGCTATTACCTCCAAGGGTTTATCAACAATGCCACCCTACCTGGTAATGGAAACAGTGAGAATTTAGGGTTTCCCCTCAACTGCTTAAGACGCTATATTTGTTCAGATGCTTATAAAGATCTAACAAAGGAAAAGCAAAGCACATAGAAGAATCACAAAAGTGGTGAACACAAATGTAAACTGAATGCAAATTGAGACTTGGGCTCCTTCTGTACTCCTCTGGGCAGACCTGATGAGATGCTTGTGACATAAAATACCTAATTAGTTTGCAATAGTCTAAGAAGAGCCACTAGCAAGGTATTAAACAACAGGATAACTAGATATGGTTTTCCTCACCATCATGATTTCTAAAGGTACATAAGACAAAAGCAAGGTCCAATTTGCCAAGCATGAGAATTGGTCTGGCAGCTGCTCCTTGCCACACTGGCCATGGCAACATCCAAATGCCCTGACACCAATTAGCTTCTCTCCTTTGGCCTGTACAGGAAAGAATATGCTAATAGAATCTGCAATTTCCTAACCAAAATAAAAGTTTCACATGTGAAATTACAAAAGAGACGCTGTGTTCAAATACCTCAAACAGTTAATTTTTGGTTTCTGTGGCTAGCCCCTACTCTTGAAAAGATTACAGGGAAAGTCTTACAGGAAAATACTGCCAAGCACTCCTATTTTAAACAGATTTTCACAATTGTTCAAATTCATACTGACAACAGTACTTATGGCATTGTACTGCTGGAGCCCCTGTAAATTTACCAAAATCACCAGATACTCAGATACTCAGTAGTGTTTCCTCTGCAAGAAAGGTAAACTGCCTTATTATACAAATTTAAAGGAAATGACCAAGCGTCCCAAGTTCCGAGATGATAGTTTGACTGGAAATCTCTACCCTTACTCAACCAATATCTCTCCTCCTTCCAGTGTGTAGAAGGTGGAGTTATGACTGCTGTGGCCAAGACACTGAAGGGAAAGCAGGCAACTGTTCTGAGAGCAGCTCCATGGCTCACTCCCTCCCAGGACCAGGACCCCACTACTACCTAACAGGTCTGCACACGCTTCAGTGGCAGGAGTCGGCTCACCTGAAGCTTCCTGCTCCAGCTGCTGCTGACTCGCAAGGTGATGCTGATCTTCTGCCATGTAAATATTCTAGCTACCTAAATGCAGCTCTGTATGCCCGTTCCAGAGTACCAGAGTACATCCTCTGATAAGTGAGCTGAAAAGTTTGTTGGAGAGGAAAAAACAAACTAGAAATGAAAAAAACCGCAATTCTGAGATTTGACACATGAGAAAGTTAAGGAACAACGAAAGTTAACTTTGCTAAATATTCCAGGATTTTAGAAGTTATTTAAATATTGTGAATTATCTATGAGATTTTCACTCAATTTGGCCCAACTTCCTGTTCACACTTCAGAAACTTAAATAAGCAAAATCATACTTGTTAAATGTCATTTATTTTCAGCTCTGCTGTCTATTAAGAGAGACATCTTCCAGCATCTACGGGAAGCCAAACAGATTTTAAAAGCATGTAATTATACTCAGGTTTGCAATGAAATGCTTACAAATATGCAATGGAGTTCTCTAAGTTTAAATATCAGCTCCAGACTGTACAAAGCAGATATTATACACAACTTTAGTGTCAGGACTGCTTTAGAAATGTCCATGTCTTAACTGGATTTGACACTGAAGTTAGCCTTATTTTGTCAGGACACACAGCATAACTATATTTTCATGGAAAACCAAATAATCTTCAGTCTAAATAGGTAAAAGAAAAAAAACACCTCTACAAATACAAGACTTGGAATAACTAGGTCAACTGCAACTGACGATCAAGCAAGTGATTTGTGAATTGATACTGTAGGGAGAAAAAACAAGAATCCAAGACTGATTAAAATGACTCGTTTGACATGCATAAAGATATAACACAGCAAATGTTACTTAGGCAACATGACACTCAACAAGAAAACAAAGATCTCAAATATTATGGTACTTCTAAAAATGTTCCTTTATAGAGTCTTCGTAACAAATTTGGCTTTACAATCCTGCCCTGTAGCAATAATTAAGCAAAATGAACTGAAAATGCTGTATTTGACAAACCAGAAATTAGCTATTGTGGACTTCTAGCCTGCAAGATTTTTAATGAAGATAACAAAGCCTTACCACAGGAGAAGGGCAAGATCAGATCCGTGTTAAAACATGTCAGTCTGCAGCTAGGCTTTCAGAGGCTGCACAGAGAATCAATATAAGTAAGTCACTCGCAGGTTGAATGACTGCTCCATGCTTCTTACCTTCCTGCTCAACTCCCTTCCTCTTAGAGTATCTTTCATGGAATTCAAATAGCAACATAATGTAACAGTTTCCAAGCTAATCTATCCACTTTCAAAAGTGAAAAATGGAGGTCATAACAAAATAATCAATTACATCATAAAAAAGAAGTTTAAAATGTTTGTGTAGGTAAGCTTTTGGGGCACTAATAAAAGAAAAGGCACAGGAAATAGTGGAGAAAAAAAGGAAATTAAACTCCTGCCAGTGTTCCTCAACAGCTCAAGTTCAACAAAGCCCTTATCATTATTTACTCTATGAAGAAAATGGAACAAAAAGTTATACAAATTACTAAAGAGTTGCTTAGTTGGACAGTAGGAATCCATTTCATTGGCATTTGTATTAGATTGTTTTTCTGTTTCTTCACAGAATTTTGTTTCTGCTTACGAGTTCCATTTCTATCCATGCCCACTGCAGGGCCTGTCAAGCACTGTTTCAGTAAACAGCACTGTTTAACATAGGAATGGAAGGCAGAAAATCTACTCTGTTCTCTACTTATCCTGCCACAACTGCGGAAGCAAAGAATTTTTAACCAACTACAGTAAGCCTGAAAAAAAAGAAACAATCACGTAGAGAAAAGGTGGAGCACTACAGTTAGCCTAGGCAGGTGTGGACATCACACTCTCTCTCTTCTACAAGTCTGCTATTCAATCAGTTTTTCTCTTTGGTTTTTTTTTGTTGTTGTTTGATTGATTGATTTTATTTTTTATAAATAGGTTGTGTAAGATTTAAAGTTTTCTTTGAACACTCCACACTGTTCTTTCATGATACCCCAAGCAAAGTATTAACACAGTTCTTTTTGGAGTGTCTCCAAAAAATGCATTTCCGTGGTGCAGCTACAGAAGTTGGAGGCATTTACAGGCAAGTTCACAACTTCCATTAAAACATTCTGTACACATTCAGATTTTAATTTTAACTCCCTTTTATATTTTGCTTCTCTCTCACTGAAGATCTTCTCATATTCAGGGAGTGCTTCCAATACGATACACACTACCAGAAGATAAGGCATTAAGAAGAGTGCATCTTTTCCATTCCTACCCATGAAGTTAACAGCAAACCACAGACTGTTCCCAAGCTACTGCTACAGTAATGATGAGAAAGAAAAAATAGACAGTAATGATAACTGCTGAAGACAATCCTGCCTCTTCCAACAAGCTCTGAAGGTACCCCTTTATACGGGAACTAGCTACAGGAAAATAAAACACTGTTGGCTCTTTTAAGATGTGAAGTATTTTGAAGCATAAGTCTACTGAGAAAAAACACTTGAAAATTCATTTTTCAAAATTCCAAGTCCCTCATAAATCTTTTCACTTAGAACCCCTCACAGGAAAAAGGAAGGATGCATAGATAAAACTTTCCACAAGCAAGTCTCTCTCTGTTGCAACTGCTCACCCTTTTTACAGATGGAAGAACTGAGAAGCTGAAGATGGAAAACTGAGAATCATATCCAGTGGTACTCTGAAAATGTACAGACATTTATAGGTAGTTCTGCACAGCTTCCCTAAGACCAAGGCTTTTGTATATAAAAAACTAATCTCCTACTTTTATAAAGAACATATTCCACTCCTCCTCTGTTCATTACTAATCATCAAATAATACAAGAGACAACCACTGGATATATCAATCACTTGATATATCCAAAGGCCTTCTGACCCTTTGAATCTTATATTTTTATAATATTCAGAAGTTTTGATTTTTATGTATCTACATACAGAAGAATCACCTGTTTTTAAACATTCATGTTAGAAAGCTGCTGACCTGGGGAATACACATAGCCCTCTGCCCTCACCTCCAATTCTCAAAGGCAGCACTCACCTTTGTTGTAACAGAGGACACATGCACAGTAGCTGTGTTGGTAAGACTGAGCCTTGCTTGGAGAAAGTTCAACTTTTATGTTCACCTCTCCCTAATCTCACCCATTTCTTACACTACCTTATCTTTCTGCCTTAGACTCAGGAAGAAACAGGCACAGGAGACATGACAAGTTTTAACACATTTGTGAAGGGACGACAGAGCTTATTGCCTAAGTAAAAGCAGTGGGACACGTCCTGCCAAGAAGTGCTGCAAAAGCACATCAGTAGTAGTGAAAAAATAGGATTATTTCCCATTGGTACACATAGATGAAAACAGTTCATTTCCTAAAACTCTGCATGGTTTCTGAGAATAGCAAGCAACAAAGTATATAGATGCTTGAGAATTTGCAATGAATCCCATGAACTTTTTTTATTCATCTGAAAAGACAAAAGGACAAAGCCTACAAAACCACTTTGAGGCAAACAAGAAACAAATCTTGTAAGAAAGGTGGTGGCATACACACCCGCATTAAATGAGAAGAACTCACCAGATCTTTGTGGCTTTCAAATGCTCTCACAAGGCCTTAAGTATAACTCTACCTGGCCATGAAATGGACCACCAACCTTAAAAGTTAAGTATCTCAGCTACCTTCAGCTGCTTATTTGGATAGGGAATGGTAAAGTTACACATTATAGACAATTCAATTTACACCTGCACAAAACAAGTTTCATTACTAACTACAGGCTGAGGTTGCCCAAGGCGGCAACCAACTGTACACACTCAACTGGGACCATTTTCCTATTCAATTCCATAACATAACCACATGGACAAAGTCGTGTTTCAGTGGGAACAGAACATGTGCAGAGGCTGTAGGCAGTTACAGGGTTTGTAAATTCATGTGTTAAAGACTGTATTCAGAAATACTGTATATAGCCAGATGAAGCATAAGAATACTGTAAAGAGATCCTTACTGTAGAGAAGTTAGTTAGATCCTTACTATAGAGAGCTGGATAATTAAATCATATAAGATCACAAATGGAGCCAGATAATTAAATACATCCTGCAGTACAATTGCCAGAGGTGAGTGCATTCTCCTGCAGTCACACCATCTGGGAAATGGTTTCTAAGAAAATGTCAAACTACTCCCAACTTACAGGACATAGGTTACTCTGCCATCCATTTCTACGCTGGTAAGACAAAAGCTCTCTCATCATCTTGAAAACTTTGTATTGCAGCTTCATTTATTCCTCTAACTAAATGGATCTAATCAGAGATAACAGGTAAGATAGATAAAAAACAGTCTAATGCAAGAATTGCCATGCATTGCAAGTCTGGAATTTCTGGCTCTCATGGTTGAGCAATGAAATTTCTGACAGTTTTCTGTAGCAATGTGACAGTCTGGAAATGAATTATAAATTTCAAGCTCATTTTTCTGAGCTGTTCCAGACCTTCAAAATTATGCTAAAAATAAGGAATTTTCTCAATATTCTGATGTCGTCTCTTAGGGAAGTTTCTGCTTTCTTATCTGCAGCAGTATTTATTAGATTTTACTTCTCAGAACAAAAATTGGTTTCATGATGTACCTTGCCAGAAACAGCAACCTTGCTTGCAGGCAGAAGTTCAGAACGACCCTGAACCAAGACTGTGCTACTTGAGGTTATCCAGGCCTCCAATTATGTCCTGTAAACAGGAATGAAACGCCCTTTTCTCTCAGTCTCATCCTTAAACATTTCTGTATTCATTTAAGGCCTATCCTACTTTCTTTTTGCAATTGCTAAAGGCTTAAAAATCTGCTTGATGAGAAGACTAAACAGTTCAAGAGTTCAAGAGAGAAGGACAAGGTGATACTATGAAAACACTGGTTGAGCTGATGAACGTGGGAAGCAATTTATAACTGTTTTCTCTTTGCACTTCATTGCAGTTCCTCCAGCATCATGTCTTTTAAATGCCCTCCTTTTTTGAGGCCCTACAAATACAAATTAGCCCTCTATTCTGGAAAATAATAATTTTTTTTAAATGGCATCTAAATGCATCACTCTTAAAAGCTTAAGACTGAGAAGGCAAATGAAGGGGGTACCTTATGCTATTGATACTCAGCTCTGCCACCTCCTACCTCTCTGGAGTGGAAGCATATCACTAGCATCCATCAACTCTCACTGTTATGCCACTCCACAATTGTAACTTCCTTTCAGAGGGAAATAAAGGCCTAAACTATGGTGGAAGATGAAGCACCACCATATTTCCTTAAATATGCATCCAAGTGCAGGTCTTGCCTGCATGTCATACATTCTGCACAGAATCTAATTTTCAAATTGAGAGATTGATCTAGCACCAGTGGAAGATAAGCTTTGTTTTTCATCTACTTTCGCTGTTAAATATGGAGAAACTATTCACAATGCCAAACAGAGAAAGCAAAACGCAAATTATTAAAGTAGAAGGAGCAAAATGTCTGAGGTCTAGATTTGTTCACAGCCCAACAATCTGTAAAATCTAGTCGGGAAAGAAAACAAGGATCCTCTAATTTTAACAAGTAAAAAATAATCATCTAAGGTTTCAAACTTCTATTTGCTCTGGAGAATGATGAATATGTATTACAACCTCAGTTTCAAATGCAGTCAGACCCTACTTTGATTTTGAACAAACAGCTGCAGAAAAAAAACCCCTCAAAATATTTCCATTATTATATTCCCCTTTTAAGGCATCTAGAAGTTAGGAGAAATGAATTTAAAAGAAATAAAATTATATTAGTATAGTAACATTTTATTATCATGTTTTTGTCAGAGTTATTACATTAGCAGGTTTAACAAAACAGCACACCTATCAGTTATTTTTTGTCTTGAGTTGGCAAACAAAACCCTGTAATAAAATTCTTCAAATACATGTATAAAGAAGGAACAAAATAAACAAAGTATTGTGTTCTCACATGGAATCTATACATAGCATTCACTCTGAAAAAAAGCATTTCCCAAAGAACCTCCTTATTCGTTAAGAATAAAATCACAGATGAAATAAAGAGAAGGGAAACAAAGAAAAGATCAAAGCCTTCCATAGGAAAAACTGTAATTAGATAAATGAATCTAATGAAATCTATGGAACAGATACAGAGGAAAAAATGGGTAACTATTGAGGGAGAGCACTGGCCAAGAACAGTTTATCTATCCTAATGATTTTCAACCATAAATGCAGACTACCAAATACACAATAATAAATACCTTATACAGTAATACACTTTACTGGATCTTCCTAGTGAAGACGCATAGCAAAAACTCTTTAAGAGCATGCTCTTAGTTCTCGCATTCCTCTGCAGAGATATTCAGCACCAATGATGTGACATTTCTGAAGCCCTCAGACCTCTTCTATAGTCTTTACTACAATTTCTTCTTTTATATATGGCTCCTACAGCTACAGGAAATCATCAGAGTTGTTTAGGAAGGTCTAGACTAAACAGTAGTCTAGAAAAGAATGTAAGGAAAAGAATGTATGAGTGTGTGCCTGTGTGGATCATTATTAAATAAATTACTGAAGAAAACAGATATTACGTAAACACAGCATTTTGGGGGATCAGTCTTTGCCTGCAAATCAAAATCATTAATAGCACAGATTATCAGGATTGTTAATTTGTGCTCCCTCTACTGGTTAATTCACTTTACAGCCATCAAAATAATAATGGTCTGCGAAAAACCTCAGATTGTTGTGTTGCACCTCAACAGCCAAAAAAAAATCTGAAATCAAATTATATTATTAAAGAAAACCCTTCTATACAGTCAATATCTTACATATCAGTTCTAAATGTCACTTTAGCTCATTAAAGTGGCAGAATGTAAGGAAAAGGATCTTGCAGTTCAAAACAATACCATCTACCATACCAGCTTGTTTTGTGTGTGTAGTTCATAGAAATTCTACTTCTCTCAGATTGAGAAATGCAATTAAACATTTCAAATTTGCAACATTGTAGGAAGCCATTGCTAATTGGATTTTTAATTGAAAGCTCCTCTTTCCTCCTCCTCAAACAAAACACTACCAGCAACTGAGCTGCAAAGCAGCCCAGGTCAGGGTAACTTGTGCTGGAAGGCAGGGTTTGGCAGCCCACCCAATTGTCACGCTGTTCACAGAAGGGTGAACTCAGAGACTTGTCCCACTAACTCCTTAGTATTGGCACTCGCTCCAAGGCTGACAACTCTGCAACCTCTCCAGCTAAACTCACTCTTGTACTTTATCATTCCTATGGTGAAAAAACTTTCATGGTATATGCATAACTCAAATTCTAAGCAAAGAGCAAATCTGTAACAAAACTCAGGAAAAAAAGAGTTTACCAAAAATCACATGATCTGATCGCAATTACTGCTGGTTACAAGCAAAGTATTCCCAGACCATGCAAATGTCAATAGCAGCTTGAGTCATCTAAAAGATGCAAACACCACATTTCTTTTTAATTCTGATGATATAATACCTACAAGACTCTGCTTTTCATCTGAAGCTAACAAAACATAAATAGCTATATAGCATATAGCAGAACCTCTGACTTTTTATTTCATGAAGCACAAAAAACATCCATATACCACCATCTCCTGGAGAGATAATTTAAATACTAATTTTAAAAGTCAGCTTCTGACAAATAACTGTTTAAATAATCTTTAATTTATTAGTACAATTACTTTTAGTTAGCAAAAGTGGAAATAATGGCAAATTTCATTTACCTTGCTCAGTACGTTATTTGGTTTTGGTGATTTTTTTTTTTTATTAATAGGATTTCGTTTTGTAGATAAACAACACAAACTTATATTGTGATATACAGATTAGAAATGTAAACACAACACTTCCCACACGGACTGACTTCAGAACCGATTCCAAGGGTTACTTCAAAAAAGCATTTAAAAAGCCACTGTGACGAAGAGCACTGCTGCCCCCTAATGAGCCAGTCCACAAAACTGGCCCTGTAACAGTGCTTCGTCTTCCTTGAAAAAACCAGTTACTATATAGAACTATTAAAAAAAAATTCAAAAATTTCGTGAGAAATTAAGTCAACCATTAAGAACATATATGCTAAAGTCATGCCAAATTTCTGCGCAAAAGGCACATACATTAAGTTAGAGGAGAAAAAAAAATGTATCTAGTATCTAGACCTTTCAGATAACTTAGTGCACAAAAAGATCATGAAGATGCAAAATACAGCACAAAAACTGTTCAAAGACTTCTGTTAGTATATAAGCAGATATTAGTCAATCTTAAACCTGTTCTGTAGTAGTGTGTAATCATTCAGTTAAAAAACGCTGTAGTTACCTTCATGCTAACTCACATTTTTAAATTTGAGTGTCTGCTGCATGAGAGCATCAGTACATTTTTCTTGTGGCACTGTTTTATCTAAATGCCAGTTATAAGACTATCTAGGCTTGTCATTACTGCAAAATAATTATGATCTTTGTATCTAACTATACCCACAAAAAGAAATAGAAAGCAAACAATCAAAAGAAAATCCACTTGCTGGATTCTGTTTGTAAAGGAAACAGACAAACTTTCTATGTCATGTAAAAGTGATGTTTTTCCCTCATTTTTAAAAATACTGTTTTGCCACAGAACTTAATCTGTATGCAGTACTGCCCAATGCACTCTGGACATAAAACAGTGTCAGGTTCCTGTATCTGTATTTGAAAAACACAGATTACAGCAAACTGCTGAAGAAAAAAAAACTACAGCTGCTGCAAGTCCTGGTGACAAGCACAAACATAAGCTATGTATTCTCATTTATTCTACCATAAATCAGAAATTCCACTTACATTAGTAAAATCACTAATTTTTCCCCTCAAACCCTCTGTGCTTTTTCACAGAAGACTCCAATTTCCATTAGCAAATTATGGTTAAAAATAGTTCATGTGTTTAATTTAAAGCATGCTAGCTAACAAAAGATACAGATTTTAATAACAAAAAATATCTTCATTAGTGGGTTTTGGCACTGAAACACCATCAGTCACTAAAATCCCTGAAGTTAAGACTTTAAAGTCTGCAAGTACTGGCTTTCTTTGACCTTGCATATTATGTCATTATTTATGCAAATACATCATCAGCACAGAAAGGTTGCAAGTGATGAGTAATACCTTACCTAACTATACAAATGTTTGAAGGCTGCAAGCTAAAAGTGTAAAAGAAATTAAAGAAATTTAAGAAATTAGAAGTGTAAGAAGTTCCAATCACATGCTATGCAATAAAAACAAATTATCTACAAAGGTATTTTAGAGATCTAAGAATAACAACATTCCTTGATATTTCTCTATTACACCACAGCCCAAGGAGCTGGTAGCACAGGTTTCAGTCACCAAATATTTATGCTATTAAATCAGTACTTTATAATTTCAAGGGTTTACTATAATTTTACGAAATATGAAAATGAAAACACTGGTGAGACTAAAAGCAATCAAGACTTTCAATTGATGCCTCAGAACTCTGAGCATAAGGCCATCACCATAACTCATTCCAACTCTGCAGGTATGTATTTCATACCTTTGAATCTTCATTGCTCACTCCCAGCTCTAGCACAGCTCGAGGAGACTTCTGCTTCACTTGCGTGGACTCTGCCATTTGAAGATTAAGCTGCCATCCAATTGTTTCAAGCTATAAAACACAAATTTAGATTACAGTGAGATGGTACAGAAGCACTCAGCTCAACTTTCAATACTGTGAGTGGTCTGTGTCAGTAAACATGATGTCAGGCTCTAAAAATGCTAAACATTTTTACACAATGTTCATTTTGCAAATTCTCCTGCACTCCAAGACAGATTTGCCTGTCTCTTACCAAATTTATCAGTTCAAACTGCCTGGGACAACCCAAAACAAAGCATCTTCATATGCCTCGTATCTGCTGGAACCAATCTATAAAGAACAAATAAGGATCTAAAATAAGGTACTGTTCCCTTCTTCTGGAAGTTTGCCAGCAAAATTGCAGATCCAATTTTATTTCATATTTCTTTTTAAGAAGAAAAAAAAACCAGTAAATGATAAACCAACTAAAATTGGTAATTTCTTAATCAACAGATTTACCCATGCGTGTTCTTCCATATAAAGATGTTAACGACAAAAGTAATTCTGTACTTTTTGAATTGTCACTACTGTAAAGCCAAAAATCAGTTACACATGGGAGCAACATAATTTTTTAATACAAACCTACACAAAAACACATTTTGAATTGCTTTTTAATCATTTAACCAAAATGATATTTAAACATTACGAAGCTACACCTCATACATAAATAAAGTACACAAAACAAGAACTACCTATCCTTCTTTAATAGAGGAAAGTAGAAATATAAAGTCTTACCACCTGGCAAGTTAATCTGCATACAAGTTCTTATTAATCTAGTGTTTCCTCTCTGCTCATAAAGACTGTGGCCGACTTTTCTTACCAGTCCAACAATTCAGTTAAAATCAGCAACAGCACAAAGCCATCCCAAGAACGGCAGAGAAACCAATATATGCCTTGCCTCCTACAGTGACAGAAATCTCTACATGAAAGATAGGAGCAAAGGTGAAAGGCAGAAATACCTTCCATTGGCACAGCTCAAAGACAGAGCTTCCAAAGTTTATTGCAACTATACCATTTACATTTATGCATTACTGGATGTTACACTGCATTTCCTTGTATTTTTCATCGATATTATACCAATTATATAACAAACACCAAAAGCTGTATGACTGAGCATACCAAAAGGAAGATGATGTAACATAAGCTAATAACCACCACTGCCAGTCCAAGATGGTTAGGGAGTTTAGCCAAGATCAAAAAAAATAATGGAAAGGCACAGTCTCAGACTGACTATGTACAACCACAGGAACAAGACTGTAGATACATCTTCTGCAGGTCAGCCTGAGTCTGCCAGCATTCTGCAATGAACACCCCTAAACAGGCTTCCTTATGTGGTAAAAATAAGGATGTTCACACATTAATCAAATCAATGAAAGTATGCATAAACACAAATGGACACAGCTAAAAAGCTCTAAATCTAGACTAGCTCATTTTGTGGTAGGCATAGCTTTAGGAACAGTATGTCCACAGCCAAAGAATGCAAGATGATTTAAAAGACAAGTTTTATAAATTCTAAAAGCAGATTCATTTTTAGTCATAATTGTCTGTTTTGATTTCCTTTAACCCAATTACATCTTGGTTGACAAAAATAGGGCACTGCCCATCCCATCAAAACTACAGCACAATCCAAAGTGGATTCTGTGAATATGCTCAACTCAACCACACTAATGGAAAAGTCCACTAAGCCCCAAGTACTGGCAGTATCTGGAATCTTTCAGCAAATTATACTGGAATGACACAGGTGGAAAACATTTTTCTCGCCAGAAATTTCAATAAAATTGAATTTTAAAATTACCTCTGGTTGTCTCAGGAGCATAAAGATCTTAGTATCTTGCCTTAGTCTAGGTTTTAGATCAAGAAAACCAGATCAGTCAAAGAACCCTATCAAAACAGAGACAGTTAGCAAACTCTGGAATGTGATGGCTTTTCAAACTGCTATCATTAATGTTCAAGCCCCAGACTCCTCAATTTAGAAAGGATTTCTATCAATTACTTCAAGAGTTTACTTTAGTAGTATGAAAGCAAAGCCTTAGACTAGCAGCTTATATAGCATTATGAAACAAGGCCACATGCCACTGCAGACAAGACTAAGAAGTCTGAATTTTAAGACTTTTCTAGAGCTGTTAATCAGTGTACTGTATATAGCATGAAAAACAAACCATAAAAAAAAAAAAGCTTTTATTAACACAAGAAAATGCAAGAAAAGCTTTTATAAATACATTAATAACAAAAGAAAGAACAAAGAGAGCCTACATCCCCTACTAGACCCAGAAGGAAATATAATTACAAAAGACAAGGATAAGGCTGAGGTGCTTAATGCCTTCTTTGTCTCAGTCTTTAATAAATGTAACACCTATACTGAGGGAAGTCAGTCCCCAAGCCAAGAGAATGGGACCAAAATGCCCCCTCCATAATCCATAAGGAGATGGTCAGGGATCTACTCCTACACAATGACTTCCAGAAATCTATGGGGCCAGATGGGATTCATCCTAGAATCCTGAGAGAGCTGGCAGGGGTGCTCACCAGGCCACTCTCCATCATTTATCAGCAGTCCTGGATGACTGGAGAGGTCCCAGCTGATTGCAAAAGAGCAAACACAACTCCCATCTATAAGAAAGNCCTCGAGTACCGCATCCAGTTTTGGGCCCCTCACTACAAGAGGGACATTGAGGTGCTGGAGAGGGTACAGAGGCGGGCTACCAAGCTGGTAAAGGGCTTAGAACATAAGCCTTATGAGGAAAGACTGAGGGATCTGGGCCTGTTTAGCCTGGAAAAGAGAAGGTTGAGGGGAGACCTCATCGCTCTCTATAACTATCTGAAGGGAAGTTGTAGAGAGGCGGGGACTGATTTGTTCTCCCTGGTGGAGAGTGACAGGACAAGGGGAAATGGATGGAAATTGTGCCAGGGGAGGTTCAGGCTAGACATTAGGAGGAATTTCTTTCCTGAAAGGGTTGTGTGCCATTGGAACAGGCTGCCCAGGGAGGTGGTTGAGTCACCATCCCTGGAGGTGTTTAAAAGACGGGTAGATGTTGCGTTGGAGGGCATCATTTAGCAAGTTGATAAGGCTAGGACAAAGGCTGGACTTGATGATCTTCAAGGTCTCTTCCAGCTGTAACTGCTCTATGATTCTATAAAAGTAAAGAAACTTATGTCTTCTGTTTCACTTCTATCTCCACATCTATCTAGGAATATTGTAGAAGGTTCAGAACAAACACAATATACGTGGCAGCACAGTCGCCTGAGTTTGTAGCTGAACCACTGTCATAACACTTTATATTGCTTTATCCCAAAATTACTTTGTTTTCCTGTATAACTCGTGTCTCTTCTTTTCGAAATACAGTTGTATAAGAACAAAATTTCATTAACAAATACTATGCTGCCTAAGGCTTCAAAATGGTCTGAGTATTTATTTTTTTGAATGAAAAATGTAGCACATTTTCTATAGTTGTGTTAACTTAGAAGACATTCAATATCCTGAAAGATCAATTAGCCTTTTCGGGCTAATTTCAGGTGACATATTTCTACATGGCATTTGTGTCAATGTAGAGTATTTGATAGCCATGAAGTGGTACATATTTTAGGACCATTTTTTTCAGAAATGAGAGAACCACAAAATTATCTTCAATGCTGTTATAAAACTTGTAATAGAAAACAAAATGTTGGGAGAGACTACCTGGCACCAGAACCTGCAACAATTACTTGTAAAGCACTTACATGGGAGAGGGGAAAGTATTTCTCCAAAACTAGCACAAAAATAAAGCCATATTTTTAGTTACTGTCGACCTTTTGCTTCTGTTTACAATTTCCTATAAGCAGTTTAGAAATGTACAAGCTACCTTGTTACTGCAACAATAAACACAGCTGAAAATGTACTATGTAGCACCTTAAGTTCTCACTGGTATCTCAGGCACTTACTTAACCCCAGGTTTATGTTTAGAAAACAAAAAAAAAGGTGCATGCTGGAAAACAAGGAAAGTAAAAAACACAGATGCTAAATAAAACCAACAATAAGTGCCTATGAAAATGCTTCAGATCTGCTCCATAGACCCTATGACAAGTGATTCAGGGCAATAAGCATACGAGGAAGCTTTCAACTACCCCTGTAATCCTCAGTTCCCATATCCACGTTTTTTCCAGTCGGGCTTCTGAAGAGGATACCATGACAGCCAGAACTTAAGGGTATGGAAACACCTATACACTTCTCCCTTGCAGTGCTCACTTGTACTAGCTGCAGAAAACATAAGGTGTTATACCTGCTAAACCAGCTCTGTACCCCTTACAATCAGAATACTTCTCAGTGGTCATCCACACCTGTCTCAGGGGCAGATTCATGCTAGAGAGATGCCAGTTTCCCCTATTATGACAGGATCAGATTCTTTGTCTGTAGATCACTAAGACCTTTACAGGTACATAAACAGATCACCTGTGGTCAGTCTACAATGAAATCTATGATGTCCACAGTCATTTCCACCCAGTGTGAAACACGGGAGCTTCCAACCCATGTCCACTGTCCTGTCCACTAGACTACCTTCCACATGAAATAGAGTGTAGTGTTCACATATTAAGACAAGACCATCAGCAATCTTAACTATGGTAAAACGTTTGGGTGAAAGTCACTCTCTGAAAGAAAAGTACCTGTTCACCAAATGCCAAGTCAGCTTTCACAGCTTATCTGAGATGAAATGTAAGCATGATCTCCAACCAAAGAGACAATTTCATGTAGCCAAAATTAACATCCACAGAATGAGCCACTTGCCTCATCACTTACATCCATTTATGTTTTTACACACAATTGTTTCTCACCTCCTATCACCATGGTTCCTTTACTTCACTTTTGACTGCTCATGAACATTACCACAAATTAAACCAAAACTGAGAAGACATTCAAGAAATCAGATAAACACATCACATTTCTATATTAGTTGTCAAAAAAAATCAAAATATTTCTCCTTTTTCAACTACATAAAGATATTTATCATACACTCTTTAATGAGAAATCAAATAAATCTTCTTTGGCAAGGAAATTCAGGCTAAAAACACCAACAAAAAAACCAATCATCTTAGCTATACAAGAACCAGTCTATCAGACTTGAAAACAAAGGACAACTGAGAGTGAAGGCAGACAGGACATCCAGACTAGGTGTGTTGTAGGGCTCCACCCTGAAGGGCCAAGAACAGAGTCATAGTGCCTGAGAAGCTCACATGGAAAGAAAATTTTGACAAAGGCCTTAATTTGAGAAAAGAAAATAAGTAGGAATATTGAGAAAACTAGAAGTGGAAACAGAATTTCAGAAAATGCGTAAGCGCCTAAAATGTCTTTCCTAATGCTTCCAACTTAAGCTGTTCAAAACTTCTGGAGGTGGGCACAGAATTTTTAAGGGAAAAGTGGGTTTAAATAATCAGTTAGTACCAGAGCAGGAAAAAGGAACATTTTTTTTTATTTTGGAATTTGAGTGATACACTGAGATCACACCTCATGGCTATCACTACACTCATGAAGACAGTTTTAATTTTAAATGGAAAACTACAATTTTCAGATGAACCACCCACAAAGTTATCAGGTCATCTAATATAATGAATCATTACAGGAACTATAGAAAATCAGTATTACTACCTCAGAACTCAATGATGTGGCATAAACAGCTTACTTCATAGCAAGCAGGATGTCATAATACCATGCAAATCACCATTTCTCCTCCTTGGGTAACCCATGATTTGGATTTGTCCCTTAGAAAGTGCTATAAAGGACTGATTTCAGAGAAAGCAGGAGTAACAATCAGTAAACAAAGCACTGAACCAGCAAGAATTAGAGTGTGGAAATGCTGCTTGGACACATAAAATCAACATGACTGAGGTTTTTATAATTCTTAGACATTTTAGACAGTTATGAAATAGCTGATCACTTCACAGCTCAAATGTAACATACAAGAAGCAAAGTCAGGACTCTGGAATTCAAAAAAGCAAAATTCCAACTCTTTAGAGAGTTACTCAACAGGATACCGTGGGAAATGGTCCTCAAGGATAAGAAAGCAGAGCAGAGCTGGCAGATCTTTAAGGACACTTTCCATAGAGCACAAGAGCTCTCAATCCCCAGGTGTAAGAAATGTGGTAAGAAAGGGAAGAGACCTGCATGGCTGCATCAAGACCTGGTGGTCAAATTAAAAAGCAAGAAGGAGCTACACAGGCAGTGGAAGCAGGGACAAGCATCTTGGGAGGAGTATAGGGATGTTGCCCGATGCTGTAGAGATGAAGTCAGGAAGGCTAAAGCACAGCTAGAACTCAACTTAGCAAAGGATGCAAAGAATAACAAAAAGGGATTCTACAGGTACATCAATGAAAAAAGGAAGGTCAAAGA
>VWZO01019835.1:0-21599 GCA_013396975.1 Bucco capensis | reverse complement strand
CGTTCGCGAAGCCTAGCCATACATACATTGTAGAATCATTGTCTCATAATAAAGAAGTTAATATTTTAAGACTAGGAAGTAACGACCTTCTTCCTTTTCAATAGAAATAGTTTTATCAGGTGCTTATTGTGAAAATAGAACAGTTAGAAAGGAGTGAAATTAAGATCTGATGTAATAGTTATCTCAGAAATGCAAGTAGAGTTCAGTGGGAACTTGTAATTTCCTTATCTTCTGATTTGCCTTTGAGATTTACAGTTCATAATGACATAATGGTCAACAAAGATCCAAAAGAGCCAGAGCGACAGCCTGTAAGAA
This sequence comes from Bucco capensis, assembly GCA_013396975.1. NCBI lineage: Eukaryota > Metazoa > Chordata > Aves > Piciformes > Bucconidae > Bucco > Bucco capensis. The sequence goes on along the minus strand of VWZO01019835.1, from coordinate 21,284 downwards.
TCAGGATCTGATCAATTGTACAACCACTGATCAGAAAAATAATCAAGATTATTCATCATATAAGTAAATACATAACTACATATGTATCCTAATAGCTTACTTATTGAGATTGGTTTTTTTTACCACAGGAGCAAACTGATGCCTTTTAAGGAAAGAAACTAAGTTTTATACTAGGTTTTCTGTGTTACGTACTGTAGAAATTCCATGGCCCAATAAAAGGTTAGAAAAAAGACAGTGTCATTTTTATATGCTGTCTATGTGAATAAAACAGTGAATGAATTAATGCATGACAAATAAGTTATTCAACCAGTAAATTCTTTGTTTCTGAGTTAAAATGACTTAAGAATATGTGAATTTATATGGTAATTACAATCTAAAAATTATTGAGGAGTGTAATACTACTTTATACTATACCATTTTTCATTTATTTCCTTCTATATTCCTTATTTTATCCCTGATTCAGGGAATTTTACAAATCTAGACTTTACTGAAATAACTAATGTTGAGTAAAGACAATTAGGTTTACTATATACTGCTAAGTAGGAAAAAAATACTGTGTAAAGTCTGAAGTCTACTTAGACTACTGTTTGGCAGCATGTATATTTGGACCATCTAGGGAAAAATTTAAGATATATACAAATACAGTTCATATTATTTTTTTAAATTATTTTAGATATACCTCTGAAATTAATTCCAAGACTTCATATTACTCTCTTACTTTACTTTAATTTAGCAGTATTTTAAAAAAATCTTCTTGTATACAGTAGCAGAATAAAACTATAAAGGCATTTTTAGGAGGAATACTATTAATCCCTCTCCCACAAGTAGTAACATCAATTCATTCTATTTAATCTAGTTATTCAAAAAGTTATTCTTCAACTAGAGTCATTCTATAAGTAGAGATAGCTTGTTCACTTCAGTTGTAGAATAAGGAAATTTAAGAACACTAGAAGAAAATTACTATATCAACAAGCACGAACACTGTATGTGCTAAATTAATCTTTAAAGAAAAAGAGTAGCATATCAAAACTTCTTTGATGTCTAAGTATATGGACTTGCAGTATGTCTGTGCGTGAACATGAATATTATTGTCTATGTATATATTTGAGGAGTATAAAATTACTTTTCCATTTCCTCTGGAGTGACCAAGTTCTCTTCATTTCTATTAGGTAAAAGCTCAAAATATTCTTCCTATCTTGTTCAGTTTTTAAGTAAGATGAACATTAGGACAGGAATTTTAAGTGACATGAAATGATCTAGACACTTAACTGCTCCTGAAAATCCCCTAAAATCTCTTTAAAACCTCTTTCTTAAATATACTAGGATCTTCAAAAACAGAATTTAGCAATTGTTTCTTAAGCGAAAGCTTAAGAAGATTTTAAATTATTCCCCCCCCCCCACACACACACTTTTAGCTCTTTTAGAAAGGATATAGAACTTGCTTCAAGGAAAGAGGAAGACAGAATAAACAAAATAAAAGCCCTTCTACTACCAGAAATCTGATCTACTTCTCACCTAAAGTTTTGGGATTTTATGTCTATTAATCCATTGATTCAAATGTTATGATGTGAAAGGCAGAAAATTTCAATGTCTTTCTTAAGCTTTCCCTTTGCAGTTTCATAAAGACATAATGAAGATAGGTAAAATTAAAAAAAAAAAAAAAACCACAAAAAAACCGCTCACATTATTTGAATTCAAAAGGAGAAGAAAGAAACATAATTATTCCTTTTCTGCATGAAATTCTGTTTTGGATGCAAGAATAAAGGCATTATAGGCAGCAGTACATTCTTATAATTAGTTTGTTTTCCTTATTATTGAAAACAATATTCTTTAACTGAAATATTTTATTTCCCAGAAAACTATTAAATAAAGTTCTCTTGAGCTTTTTGAAATGTGGCTATTCTCCACCTTTAAAGCACCTGCATTCATTAAAGCATGAGCTGCACAATAAGGAAAAGACAAAACTTTACTAATAAATGATGACACTTCAAAGAGATAAAGGAGGTTATTTGATACGGAATTCTATGTGCTCATTCATTCATATGGAGGCCTCTGAGGCATTTGAGTTCAGTTCAAGCCATTTTAAATACATAGAATACTCAAATGTGTCTCAGTTTTGTTGAATACTTTTGAATACAATTAGTTGAAACCTAAGTGCTACCCACCTACAACAGATCTGCATCTGCATTAGTGATGGGAGAACTTCAAAAGGTTCAGAGTTCAGATTAATATCAGTTCCTCAGTAAGAAATAACCACACAGGTGGCATTGCAGCTTTTTGAACTTGCAGTCTAATTTTTCTTTGGTTCCCTTTTTGATCTCTCAGAAATTCTTTCTAAAGCTTTTCCAATCTCCCTCCTTTTTTTTCCCCCTTCCTTTTCATTCACATAGTGGTGTAGAAAACTACTTATCTTGATTATTATTACATAGCTACTGCATCTCTTTTGTCCTTCAGGGTTTTGAGATTAATGTTCTGAAATGGCAAATTTCTTCTGGAGTCTAGAATATCTGGAAATGAAACAGTGAGGAAAACTCCCATGAGCTGAACCAAAAGTCTGTAAATCCCTCCCTAGATTGAACAGGCCTTTCAAAATTACATGTCATTGTAAGTTATTGCATTCACTGAAGCCTATGCCCTGCAATGACACATTCAGAGTTCTCTTGTTTATTTCAAAAAACACTAGCTCCCAGCAGGAGAATACTACCTTGAATTTTAGCCATCTTGGTGAGCAGAGGTCTGTAATGAGGACTAGAAACAGGGTGACTATGGCAGTGAATACCTACCAGAACTGCAGTTCTCTAGAGATAAGCAATACCTAAAAAAAAAGCACCACAAAAAAATCAACCACATCACTTCTTTATGCCTGCTTCTGGAATTGCTTACTTTTTTTGCCAGGTTTATTTGCAGATCAGTGGCTGAATGGAAGCTCACCTACCACAGGACTCACCCTGAAGGTAAAATGGTTAAAGAGAAAGCATATTTTTTTTTTTAAGAAATCAGCAGCAATGAATCTGTTCCTCTCCACCTCACCCCCACCCCCCTTCCTGCCTGTTTAGGAACTAGGGAAAATTCTTGCTAGACTAGGGCTAGCGACTGAAATAAAATATATTTAATATATACATTAAAAAGTGGAAGTTACATTCAGGAAAATAAAGTCAAGACAGAAAGCAAGAGTCAGAAACAAAACAGCAATGATTATCTCCTTGGAAAGCTACTTGCTAGACATGAAGCACACAAGCAGTTTGATTTTATGCTGGAGAAATTAAGACCAAAGACCTCTACATCCTTTCACCTAGATTTTCCAGTACATGAAAACAAATTGACTGAAACCAGAGAACAAATTTCAAATACTTTTCATGCTACATGTCATCAACAAGACAGCCAAGCTTCTGCTTACCAGATAGTCTGGCATTCTTTTTGTTAGAATGGCATTTATTCACTTTACTATCACAAAATCTCTGAAGTGTGCATTTTATGCAACCTGTTTGCACTCTTAATAGCCCCTTTTTAACACATGTGCTTCTGGTGCCATCCACAGGAGTTCAATAAATCTGTTCTGGCCACTCATGTATGTTTAAGATCTCACTGCTGTATGATTCTTGTTTTATTAACAGCAAAACAATGAAGAGAATTATTTACACGGGACTCATCTGTGGGAAGGTATTTTTGACAACTAATTGCACTCCATCCCTTGAGCTGTAAGGAAATCTCTTAGGAAACTCTTAGTAAGAAATTTGTAGGGCCAAACACAACGGCATTTTTAATTTACATCAAATTAGGGGGAGCATTCAGTAATAGCAGTAAACATCCTTTCAGAAAGCCAGGTGCGTAGGGAATTTTATGTATGTCACAGCCTTCATTCTCAGCAGTGGTTACTGAATGTGTACTCATCAGAATGAATGTTGAACCTAGAAAAAAAGTGTTCTGTTTCTTGGAATATATACAAAAGGATCTGAACAGTTATTTTCAGGAATGAACAACAAGAAAACATGGTAAATCACCACATTCTGCAAAGACAATCTTTAGTCTGTACATAAACAAAGGAAAAAAGAGGATGTTTATTCCAAACAGATTAATAGACAAAACTCTAGCACATATTGTTCTTCAATTCTCATTTATTTCCATGTGTGAAATACTGACAAGTTAAATCATCTGTGAAGCTTTGACCATCAGCAAGCAAAGAATTTCCACAGCTGTACAACACTGAGTATAGCAAATTATAGAAGGTTAACTGTAAAATCCAAAAACAAAAGCTATGGAGATATGACAATCACAACAAGGAGTATTGCATTTGCAGAGGAAGTAAACTACTGTAGACTCAGTAAGAATTATAATATAAAATAAATCAAAATATTTTGCATTTTCCATTGTTTCTTTCAGTAATATATGTANAAACAAATCCATTGCACAGGCTCGAGTGTGCTATCCGCTATCCTCTTTTTATCAACGCGCTTGGAAAAGGCGCTGATGAGGAGCGTGGCTGGAGCCCTCCCTGGATCTTCGCTCGTGAAGCCTAGCCACAATGATGACGATATGTAATAGAAGTATATTTGTAAAATGTACATACAAATATGTGCACACACCTGCCCCCCCAACACACACACACCATTTCAATACTTGCCCCAGCATAAAATACCTTCTGTTATTGTGAAGCTAAAAAAACCCCAAAACATTAAAAATTACTCTCTCATAACAACTGTCATAAATTAAGTAAAATTAAAATGAGATAAAGCTATTAAATCTTTCTACTTTTGGTAGGTTCATTTTGGGCAATTCTGAGCTGCTTATACAAAACAGATAGGCATTGCTTTTGGCAGAAGTTGAGGCATCTGAAAACACTGTTACTAGAATTAAAGTCTTTTTATATTCATACAATTTTCTTGGAAAAGTTATGTCCAATGGATATAAAAGAAATTGCCTTGAGATAAAAGTTTTGAAAGACATTTTTATCTCAAATCTCAAATTTTGCATATGCAATTATATCCTGTAATACATTTGGGGGTATCTTATCCATGAATTAATCACTTGTGTATCTATATCGACACGAGGGTCACAAATACCTTATGATAACAGATCACTTAGTGTCAAAACAGTCTGGCCTCACAGACATATTATCAAAATACGCTTGGTGCCCAGTCTAAGCACAATTCAATCCAATAAATTAGGAGACCCTAGAGTTTAAATGCCTTCTTTAATGTGCATGAAAAATTATTCCTACTCTCACTTCCATGTTTATCCACCAGGAAGACCTCTCAGGACTCCAACACCTTTCAAATTCATCAAAAATGCTCTCATGTGGTCAGCAGAAAAGTGGACATTTGAAAAGATCGATTTAACCTATGCAATTATAGAAATTACCATTAAACAAACAAACAAACAAACAGATAATTCTTATAAAATCATCAGTACAACAACAAAGGAATACATATAGATTGGGAATGTCCCTCTTTTTTGATAACTCCTGTTTTTCATATTGAGGGACCTTGTGTTGGACTAAGCAAGAGGTGGCTTCAAGGTAAGATAAGCAGTATCCACTACATTTCAAAATACTAATTTGCTTTCAATTAGTGAAGGTTTACAACAAAAAAAAGTATCTATCTTGTAACCATTCCTACTCTAGTTTTAACTGACATTCAATTCATTTTAATTTAGTAATTCCTTCCTTAATTTTAAATTGTTAGCAGTAGTGCTACAGGAAAATGCAGCTATTTTGGATAAGAAAAGAACAGTCTCGGTGACTGAATGCTAAGGCTGAGTTGTTTATATCTGGTTTGGTGCTATCACTGCATTATTCACAGCTATGAATCAGCAAATCTAAAAGGAATTTTTCTTTACTTCATTTCCCTCCATTGCTCTGTCCTTGCTCCTCTGTATACTCTGTTCACAAAATGGACAGTTTGCAAAAACCTTCTGCAAACAGACAACCAACCTCACTTATGTTCATACTGTGAGAGGCATCAGGAGAAAGATGAGAATACACACATCCCAGACCCTGTTTTCTCTTCAGCTACTGATACTCCAGGTCCTGAAATGATGAATCTGCCTTTTACAAGCTGGCATTTTGCACTGAGTGCTGGGGATTTATCTGTGAGCCTTAACATGAAAAATGCTATGAATCATGGACATTTGGTGGTACACTGATTGCAGCTATCAGCTGCGTATGCTTCTTGGCTGGGGGGCTTTATAAAATCTGCAGAAAATGAGTCACATAAGTAAAAAATACTATCTTGTCTGTAATAGAAGATATCTCTGCTAAAGAATATATCCTGAGGAACAAAAAATGGTGAGCAATCCACTTAGTAAAAATCTGTGCATATATGGTATAAACTGTGCATGTCTGAACTTCTGTGTATGTCATCTACACAAACCTGCATTGTAGAGAAATAATTAGGATTACTTTTGGGGTCATATATGTTGTCTGTGTGTGTTTCTGCTTCATCTTCACAAGGTCAGGGAGAGGACTTACTCTCCCTTAGAGGTAGGAACAGAGGCACATAGACATTAATCTGAATTATATATGTATATATGTGTGTATATATGTTGAGAAACCAATTTGAAACACTGGGAATTCCAAGCATTTCTTTAAATCATGTTACACCCACTCAAGCCAGGTGCTGAAAAAAACCTACGTGGTGTACAGTGGGGTATAAAGCAAAACCACTATGGTTTACTTAACCTGAGTACATCATACAGGAGAGCTTTGTTAAAGGTAAGTAATAATTATGGTTTTCATAGGAAGAAAATGGTGATCTTAACAGTGAAATCTCTCTCTCTTTTCAATGTTCCTGACTTAAAAAGTACTTTAATGTATCTACAAATGAGGATGGAATCTTACAGAGCAGATTCACCTTCAGAAGGCTCCTGTGCTCAGTGGATTTGCTGATACAGCTACACAGGTTAGCATATTCTAATTGAGACAAAGCATTCAGTCTCGGTGTGCTCTGCCTGTTGATGCACTGCGTCTGGGAGAGCAGGGTGAGAATACTTAGTTTCTCTGACCTAATACAGGAAGCAACAGCCAAATACAGAAAAATCTGCAGAGAAAATTTCGGTTTGATATTTAAATATTCTCATGTTTACAGGCTGATACCTGAATGTTTTCATGTCCACAGGTACAAAAAAAGTTCATGTTGATGGTATTTTATGTCTTACAGATACAGGAGTGCATGTGGAAAAAAAAAAACCAACAACAACAATCCAAGAGATTCTCTGCAATGCAGTTTTACATAAGGGCCTGTAGGAGCAGGCAGAATGTTATTAGACCATAAAAGCACATCAGGCTGATTTATGGTTTCTGATCAAGGTTTCTGTGAAAATTACTCTGCATCACCAGCTCAAGGTGACTGCTACCATTAATGTGTGGAAAATAAATGAGATGAAGAGACTGATATCAGAGGAAGTAAAAGGAAGCGCTGAGACAGTTTATATAGCAAGGACTTCCCATTTTGCTTTACAGTGCATAGGAGGCTGTCATCAAAATGATTGCTTTGGGGCAAAAAAGGCAATTCTTGATAATTAAATCTTATGGCAGGCTTTCTTACATCCGGTATATAAGAACCATCAAGTATAATATCTTCCTGCTATATGTCATCCTCTCCTCTGTCCTGTAAACATTCTTAGAAGGTAGAAAATTAATAACATACATCTTTTTCTCTCAAGTTATTTTCCCGAAAACATAAAATTCCAAACATGGTTTCACAGGAGTCTTAGTGATTAGGACTATTTTACATATGATCTGACAGCAATTTGTACTTCGACCAGCATTGCAGTAAAAACCTGCTATATTTTCCAGTGTTCACTGTTACTGTATTGTATGTTGTTTCATTTATTAGTGCTGGATTTTTCATTCCATTTTTATTTTCTGTTGAAAACAAAAATCTGTATTGCCTATTTAAATACAAATGCATAATGCATTTTTTTAAAAATTACTTCATTGTGTCTCTTCTAATGCAACACAGCTACTCCTTATACACACTTTATTTTTATTAAAGACATGTCTCTATGTAATGCTACTTTAAATTTTCTTTATTTCCTCTTCATTGTTTTAAATTGTTTACACTCTTTTTTTTTTTTGCACAATGTTTCAAGATACCTAAGGGAAATAATGATGAAATTAAATCCATCCATGGTACAGATTTTAGTGAAAGCACTAAACTGTTAACCACAGAAAATAATCCTTGACATCTTATGCCTCTGTATGTTTTTTAAAACTATGCTTTAATATTTTATTTCTGGATTCTAAAATGTAGTATGCAGATGTGTAGCATCATTTTACACATCTGGAGAACATCAGGGCTGCTCACTCAGCTGGCTATAGCAGCTGATCTTATGGTCATTACATGGCATGTTTTCAAAGCAGTGTATGGAACAAAGACACCCATAACTCGAGGAAGGGCAGGGTCAGGATTTGGATTTTTGTGATGTGGTATCATACCCACTGCATATTGTTTTCAAATGGACTCTTGATTTCTAAATCAAATTTATTTCAATACACCTTCACAATAAGATGTGGCTCTTTTGTTAGTGAATAACTCTCACTTATATATGCATTTTAAACCAGGTGTTTTGTTACTACTGTTGGCAAAAAGACTATAAACTTAAAAAACCCTATTTTAACTATTTTTATCCTTCAGATGTACCCTAAGTGAAAAAGTACTTCTGTTTATGTGCAAGGGTGATTAGCTTGTACTGTTAATAGGATGGATTTCCTGGTACTTAATTGAAAGCAGGTGGATAACTAAAGCCAATGTGTAGCTAATCAAAAGCCAGATATCAGGTGATCAGGAGGCTATGCCTGACTGTTCAGGATAACATCCCAGCTTTCAAGGCTGTTTGCTTTACAGGCTAATGTGAAAAAGGTGAAAAGTGTTGATTCCTGGGGAGAACATAATTAAAGTTGCACAGGCACTGAAAATAACTAGTACAAGCTTGCAGTACTGGTGTATTCTTTGCTTAATGGTGTCTTGTGATTTTGTTTTGTGGGGTTTGTGTGTCAATGTTAAGGTTGTTTTTTCTTATAAGCATTAAGAGAAATCTGAACCTGTCTCTTGCTTGCTTTTTTAGTTGTGCAATATGTTTTTTAACATTCCCATGTTACAAAATATTAGTATAAATCTGCAGAAGTGCAATGGGTTAATTAAATGTGATGCTGATGTTAAAATAGCTCCCCATGTCATCCATGATACCTTTTTGGTAACTTCTGAAGCCCACTTAGGAAATCATGGTAAAACAGAAAAGAGAAAGGATGGCTTTTTAAACTAGTGTTTAAGTAACTGCTTGTTTTAGAGTGTATCTTATGCTGCAATTTAAGTTGCATTTTACCTTAGACAGTGCAATCATACAGAGTGGTATGGTACCTTGACACTGATGGTAAGTAGGAGCTGTTCGATGTCAGTTATTTTCCTTTTTCCAAGCACTCAAACTAAGGAGAGGTTACACAATTTTGTCTCTGCTCCAAAATGTCAGAAAAACATGGTGGGAATCATGCTTCATTGTCACCTCTTCTCTACCACAACTAAGGCAGGATAGTATTTCTTTTTTTCTCCCTTTCAAGCTCAGCATAAGGTTGGCTGTGATAGCAAAATAATTTAAGAGTCCTGCTTTTTATTAAAAAATTAGTTTAATGGGGAATAATTTTTATTGGATATCACACTTACTTTCATTGTAGGTATTTTGGATTTTATATATGGCTGGACAAATTCCGTTAAATATTTCTCATGACTTGTAATATAGAACCTCTTCCCTTTACAATGTTTCTGGCAAAACTTTTAATTCAAAGTTAGGAATAGATTAGAAAATACGCAAGTGAAGACGGAGAAGTTTAGAAAAACAGTGAAATCTGTACCTGTATGTGCTTCTCTTACAAGGGTGTGAGAAAAGATGCTAAACTTAAAGGCCCTTCACTGCTACTGACAATATTAAACAGATTGTATCATCAGTAATAAATAGGGTTTTGGGCGGGGTTTGTGGTTTTTTTTTTGCCTGATTGGTTTTATTTTGGGGTTTTTTTTGTTTTTTTAAGGCATAAACAGTTCTAAAGCTAGTGTCTTCAAAATGTCATGACCCAGAGTGAGAAATGATCAAGGATGGTGGTAGAAGCAGTGACGCAAATGTGAAAGTATTAGAGTTGCTTATTTTATTTTATCTTAAAGCCATAAGGAAGGTTTGATTTCTCAACAGCCTTGAATCTTAGTGTCAAGAAAGGTGAAAATTAATGTCTCTTTGCTTGATTACATGAAGGTCAAGAGTCTAAAATCCTGTGAGATTTATCATTGTCTCACTAACTCTTCCTAGAATACATATATATGTATATATATATATATCTACATAAATGTGTGTACAAATCAGTGTTACAGTCACTAACTCCCAAGACAACCCTTTTAACATTGATAGTTTCTATCTTTCAGTGTGAAATGTATGTATGACAGGGATAAGCAAGGATTTAGATAAGTTGGTCATCTGAGCAACAGTCAGATTCTACAAGCCTTTTCTACTGGGCAGGGAAATTTACCTCAAAGTCTTGATAATTCACTTTTCTCTGTATGGTGTTGGGTGGGTAACTTTTGCTGTATCTCACTTGTGTTAATTAATCTTGACTACATTCTTGGAAGTTCCCTTCTGATAAAGGTTAACAGAACTTGGCACATATCTCCTATGGAAAACTTTGAGACTAAAGAAAAATAATGGCATGAAACATACTGAGGAACACAAGTTGAACTTCAATTCTGCATTTAGCCTAGTCAGTGGCTTGAGGAAATTGCTGTATTTGTCCATACTGGTTTAAAGGTTTAGATGGGTTTCAAAGAAGAGGAAGAACAAAAGGCAAATAAAATAAAACTTAACATTTTACTTAAGGGAGAAAATATCCTAGTTCTGACAGATGAGGCAGACTTTGGCACTCTTTAGGGAAGAAAGTATCAACCACACTATAGAACAGCTATATAAAAGCATGTATGAATGTACTGATTGTGCCAAGAGATCTTGTCAGCCTGGGATGTCTTGTTCTGGAAGTATGTATGGGTCCTGGTAGGGCTAATTGGATTTGAGCAATAGTTGTTTAAGCCCTGATTGTTCTCCAGCTATGTCTGTACCCATGAAAGCCTGCTAAGGTTCCTTGAATATATTCAACTCTTTTCAGTACTTGATGGCACAGAACAGGAGACTGAGTGTTTAATATGCTGTGTAAAAGAAAGTAACCTTAAATGATAATAATGTTTGTCAATAACAATAAAAGAGCTGATGACAATTGTGAGCTAGAAAGGCACCTCCCAGAAAGCAGCCTAGTGAAGGGAGTGAATGGTAAAGTGATCCTAATTTTTAAAGTCATGGTTCTGAGACCAGCCACCAGAGAACAAAGTGCTTCAGCCAAACCCTGACAGACAACTTGTTTCCTGAAAACTGATGTTTTCTCTCTGGGGCAAACCAGTAGCTTGCAGCCTTTTATGGCATAGGAACCAATTCTGAACTGGGCAAAAAGTCAGTTTGTTTTTTTCTACCATTTGAAAACCTAAAAGTAGCTAAGGAAAGAGGTGATAGCAACAGATTAAAAGGAAAATGAGCATTTCAGTATCTCCTTTGTATTGTTTGCTACTGCCACACTTGAGAAAATAGAACTTATCTCCTACCCCTTCTTTCCTTCAACACATCACTTGTTCCAAGAGAGGATAGCTGTGAAGTACTAGAACTTTGCCCAAAATGCAAATATATTACAGCAAAAAATGAGTAAAACCTGCTAATTTTTGTGATGTGTAATAGACTGCTTTGAAATGAATGCTTGAATGGCTTTGAGGTTCATTACCAACTGAAGACCATGAACCTAAGTTAAATCAAACAAAGAAAATAATAATAATATTAATAGCAATATCTTGGTCTTACGTAGTCCTCTTCAGGAAAAAAGGAACACATTTTAAGATGGGTCAAAAAATTTTTGTTTTCCTCAGCAAAAGGAATAAATTAGGAGAGACCACAATAGTACTGTAGATATCATAATAGGAAAGATAATACATCCTTAGGTTATTTTCTCAGCTTTAGTAGAAAAGATCAGAGGTGGCATGAATGGGTGTTAAGGAAAAATGGGTTTGGAAAAGACATACAAGGGCTTTTTTGCTGTCAGTGTAATCAATGTTTCTAATGGCCTTCCTGGCCGGTTGTTCAGTATTAGTCATGAAAGTGATACTGCCCTACCTGTCAGAAGTACATTAACAAGGATCAGCCATATTTGCTCTTCTTCTGATATTACAGGATTCAGCTGAATGTGAGAAATATTCTGGAGGCTTGATTCTTAGTTACACTTTCTCTGTATTTACTTAATGTGCACTACCAGAAATTAGAACTACTTAGGTATTCAATCTGCATCTAAAACTACCTCAAGAGAAAAATTGCAATTTATTGTTTATGAAAATTACAGAGTTTGGTGTACATTTTTTATCTGTAAGTTTTCTACTTTAGTGTGTGTGTTTATGTATGGTGCTCTAATTAAATTTTTTGTATAAAAATAAAGGAAAATATAAAAAAATAGGTTAGTGTCTAAAATATGTTAATGTATTATAACTAAAAATAATGCAGTATAGACTGAGCTGTTTGCAATTTAAATATGGTGTGTGTTTCCTCTTGGTTTTGGTTGGGGGTGCTGTTTTTTGGTTGGTTTTGTTTTTTTTAACCTTCATATAATCTTCTGTAGTCATCTGATATCAGCTAGTGCAATATTTGTCGTCTTCATCTGTGGGGGCTTCATTATTTTCTTTGGCCTTAGCCTTTGTGTAAATCAGTCTGAATCTTAGTCCAGGTTTATTAAAGAAGTGGATTGAAGTAAATATCAACTAAATAGCTATGTTTCAACCAGTTTTTGTTTCTGCAGTATGTTGAGCATCACACGTGTGACAGAACTCTCTGATTCTGAGATAAAGACGATGACTCTAAATCCTTTGCAATTAATCTGTAGAACTTTTTTCATTTATATATAGACTTTGTGCAAAGTTCTTAGGAAGCAAAAAAAGTATCTTAATGACATTTCTTCTTTAATGTAATCCTCCCTAGTAATGTATGAAGTACAACTAACAAGTTATAAAGGAAATTAAATAGGTTAACAGGAAGGATGGAAGGCAAATTTTCTGTGTCAAGGAGTTTCAATAGCCATTTCTTATGATAGGAGTAAGAAAGGTGCAGATGAAATGCAATAATATTAAGTTATGCAGAATGTGGCAAGTAATTAGTCAACTTTCCAAGTTAGATGAGGCATTGAAAAATTTGAGGTCCTTCACAGTGTATTATAAAATCAGTAATTTGTTGTGTTATTCCTTTTGTTGCTGAGCCTCACGTGGTGTTTCAAATCTACACAAGGAACACAGCTGCATCTTGTGTATCTAGATAAGAACTTGTTGTATTCTTCTCATTCTTTCCACATAGCAAATTTACTGTTAAAGGGGCTAGTTGTTTTGTGGCAGATATATTTGATCAATTTTTGAATGAAGATGACTATACTGAGGTATAGAGCCAATATGTGATCTGATCTTTCCACTTCTGACAGCAGATATTCAATTTGTATGTCTATCAAGTCTGTGTATATGTGTTTTCAGTTTCCTGCAGATATTGAAGTGCTATTGTGTATAAATGGCTAATCTGCATTATCCTTAGGTAAACAAAGGGCTTGCAAATATATGTGCAATATGTGTAGTTTCAAACTTATGTTCACTTTACAACAGGAGAAATAGACTTTAATATATATCTTGTTCTTTCTCGTTGTAATAAACTCATTCTTTCCGTGTTGCTGATATCACTTCAGCTAACTAGACTTTAAAATATGTAGAATATTGCTTCAGTGTTGCAGGTTTTTAATACTTGCTTTTTCAAATATAAGCTCACTATTCTTTCTACTTTTCCATTGCCCTCTGAGCAATTTCTCATTTGGCAAACCTTCAAAAACTTGCCACATCAGGCACTGATACCAACCAGATCAACAATGTAAAAGTGTGTCGGTACAGCTGAAGAGTACAAAATGTCAGTGCATTAATGTATCAAATATGGTTGACGGGGTTTTTATCCATTCAAATGGCAAAAACAAATAAAAAAAATTATTTGCTATGATTTTCAGCTGTCTCCAGAGCACTCACCTGTTATAAAACTTTTTTCAATGGAACAATGAACTGTGAGAAGTCTTCATGCTGCAGTGATATGCACCCAGCCTGTTTGCAAATCATTCTAGCAGTAGACATTTCCTTAGGACTTAGCTAATACAATGATAACTGCTATGCTAAGGAAAAGAATATGTTAAGAAAAAGAAATAATTCTAAATTGAAAAAAAATGATCTTAAACTCTAATTTTGATTAGAAACTCATTCCAATTTTTTGTTGAGTTACTAGTCAGAAACTTTGATGATGATGACCCTGTAAACTGTTATGAGGAATTTCACAATTTATGTCACGGAGCAATAATTTCACCTAGAAGTGAAAGAAATTTTTTTCCTTTTCTCATTTATTCTTTTCAGTATTAAAATTCTCCAAGTCTAATATACAGCAGCCGGATACAGATTGTTTCAATTGGATTTCATTCCAAATGGTTACACAGCCATATATGATTCAAATAGCAGCTATATCTGAGTACCATACTTAACATGTACTGGATCCATAAATTACATCTCATGGCAATGAAGGAATTGCTCAGGTATTCTTATGATCTGAGATGTAATTCTCTTTTTTCTTCTCTGATTTGAATAACAGGATACCGCAAATTCTTCTAAGCATGCAACATTGCTTCATTGGACATACCTTGAGTAATTGCTCCTTTGCAAGTTGGAAGAGTTCACTGCTCTGTTCTGTGATGGTAAGGTCTTTCCACAGACTTCAGAAAAGTCCATATAATGAAAGTATATTTACAAATCTGGCTATTCTGTAACTGCAGCTTCTAATTTCTATCCAATTAATACCCACGTGTTCTGCCAGATATTATTTTGCCATCTACTAATCTACTTAGGCACAGTCTGAAAATCACTTGGGGTCTCCTGTGGCCCCTGGTGCGATAACTGTGCCAACAGCAGAGGGAGCATTAAACTCATTGCCCATGGTAAAGAGTGGGGAGTGATACCCATGTTCCTATAATCCTTGTATGGGTAGGATGTGCTCATTAGCCTTCTGGCAGTCATCCTAGGAGAAGGACAACTCTGATTCCAAACCTGTGCAGATGGAGCTCGTTTAGCCCTGTAAGGCCTTCCATCTAAGAGGTTAAACCTCCATCCTAAGGACTTTGCTGCCAGCATCCAAGCTTGCTAGGTGCTGGCAGATCAACCTTAGGACTAAAGGGTGGGTCCAACTCTGCGGTTGTTGTCTCTCACCTAAAAAAAATCCATTGTGCAGGCTGGAGGGTGCTATCTGCTATCCTCTATTTATCAGCATGCTTGTAAAAGGCGCTGATGAGGAGCATGGGTGGAGCCCTCCCTGGATCTTCGTTCGCGAAGCCTAGTCACGACGACGACTAATCTACTACTTTTCTCACCTGCTTAGGAAGAACATATCATTAATCTGTAGGTAGCGTCTATATTATCTATATTCCTTTCTATTTTGATTCTTCATTAAACATGCGTGTAACAACAAAGATGGAAGATTTGTTGAAAGGGGCTATAACATGTTTCATTTGTGCAGAAAATGCATGTTAAAAATGGGTATTATGTTAACCTCATATTATTGGTAAACATATGCTGTGTTTTCTACATTTTTCTAACTTAATATGTACATCTAGTTATTGCTCCTTAAAATAGTCTAAATTTCACATATTGTTGGTCAGGTAATGGGTCTGTAGTCACTTGAATCATCCTCCCTTCTGCCCCCCAACACATATTATGTCTGTTACTGTTCAAACACAGAGTCCACCTCATGACTTGTTTGAAGTATGTGTTCCTAGTCCTATAAATCTACCTTCCAGTTCTCCTTTATTTTGGGATAATTGTTACTCAAACCTTGGAGCTTTACTTCTACCCCATATGTGATCACTTCTATTTCTAGCAATTGCTTTTCCCTTATACCTCTAGTTTTGTGAGATCTCAAGTCATTTAGTTACTACTTTAGCTCTGATCAACCTTTTCCTTCTAATTTCTTCTCAGTTTCTACTGCTTGCTAACATTGTTTTTAAGGAAGTAATGCATACAATGCTCCTTATGATAATTAAGAAAAAAATTCAAGATATTATTACTATTTAGGTAAGAAGATCATACCTTCTGTATTTAAAGTTAGAAGTGCATGGACTTACACTGTGTAAGTAAGCATAATTTAATTTATTTTTTTAAAGAAATTCAGAAAGGATAAAATAATAACTTACCTGCTGAATCATCTCCTTATTGACAATAATATTTTATTCCTGTATATTTACCAAAAAAGTGTTTAGATACATTTAAATTAATGGCAGAAAAAGGGTATTCTACTTATAGTATATGAATGTTACTATGGTGTAAGAACCATAAAGTAGGCTTCTGGTCTTAATGTAAAAATGTTACCATTTGAATCATTTGAAGTATTTGAACTCATGAAGCTATTGAATATTGGCATTCAAACATAGTCCCCATGAAGCTAAGTTTTAGGTATAACAACAAACACATAAAACTTTGAGTGAACTTTTTCTTCAGATTGCAAAGCTTTTTTTTCTTTCTCTTGCTGCTGTTTTGTGGAAAATCGTAGGTGAGTCTTGAAAGATGCAACAATATCACAAAACATGTGACTTAAATGCTGACTTTTCTCTGATGATATCTGATGCAAACAGATTCAATCTCCTTTACCTCAGTGGAATTATGAACAGACTGGATGATCCAAATATAGAAAGCCTTGTATTTGGAGTCATTCCAGTTAAGAGCCGGACACATATTTCAGTGGGTTTATGCTATATTGCATTAAAGCATGTACAGAAAAAGCTCAATAACCAATTCTTCCTTCTATTTAATCCAAGAAAAGGCTAGTAGAAACAGATACTACAGAGGGAAGGGGGAACTTCAGTAAGGACAGTTTTATAAAGAAATTTCAAGATCATTTTTTCTTTATTTAAATTGTAAAAATGTTGTTCAGAAATTTAAATTAAGTTACCTTGTTCAGTCTTTCTAGAGGATTGGAGATGATATATGTGTAAAATAAGTAAATACATCATACTGGATCAAGAGGTATTATATTTTATTGGTATTTATTGCTGATTTCCTGAGAGTTGGAAACAGCTTTGACTTTTCATGATCATTCAGGTCATCCTGGAAAAAAGAATGTATGTAGCATATCTTATAAAATCAATGGAATAGTGATGAATTCAGAATTGTCTGTAAGTTATATAACAAAGATTAGGATGAGCACTATCATTCCTCTCAATGTTCAGGTTTGTTTTTCTTTCTTAAGCTACTTGTTTCCAGAGTACACTTTTTACAAAGGCAGATACTTCTTCAATGGAAGAATTTTGCTTCCTCACCTGGAAACACAGACGTGCAAGTATTTTAAACAGTATCTGTAGAACATCCCCTTTTTAGACCACAGGGGTCAGTTAAAAACACTTAGATCCAGTGATTTACAAACCCAAGAACCTTGTGCTAACTCACTTCCATATGAAGATTAAAGGTTAACTTCAAATAATAAAGGATTCATTGAGCTGAAAAATACCTCTCTGTAACAGTTTTTGTCATTCCTGAATCTGAAGGGAAAACTAGAGGACCATTTCCTCGAGTATTAATGCACTTTCTGTTGTACAATCAGTGCAGAACTACATGCATCCCTTTATTTTTCATCATAGACAGAAATATGTGGGACACTCCTGACATCCTGTATTCTTGCTTTAATTTCCCTTAAATAAATTTTAAGTCCATAAAGCATGAATTTGAGTCTATGTAATATTAGAAGTTAATGTATAGATGGCAGTTGTGATTAGTTTGTGATGGTGCTCCTGGGTAGGAGAGAAAGGCTGTGGTTTGTGGAGCTCATAGCATGTCCAGTTGCATATGGAATTAAATGACATGTGAGTGGGTTGGAAGGTGATAAATTGCTTACACTAGTCCAAAGGGAAATATTTTAATGAAGTTCATCACAGAAAAATGTAAGTTAGCTACCATGAAAACTGTCTGATATTGAAAGCAACCAAGAAAAATTGACACTAATTTAGAACTATAGTAAATCTGTATCTCAGAAATGTACAGTAAGTTTAGACTAAAAACTTGAAGAAACTTGGCATCCAACCTCCAAATCCTTGCAGATGTTTTTAAAAACATAGGAGATAGCAGGGATAAATTATCAAACAGATCAGCAGCACTATTTCTAGCTGCCTAACCATATACCATTTCATCCCCATCACATGGTGCCATTTTCACTCCCTTCAGCTTCTATCAAATAAAAATCCTATTTTCACCCAGTGTTTCCTCAGACAGATGTGTTCTGACAGGAGCAGCTAGATGTCTAATTCTAATCCCCAGCCACACAGCAAGCAATAGCCTTTCATTTTATTATGGTTTAGTAGGTTTATTACAGCTGTAGAAGAACACAATAAAAACATATTTTAGGCACACTAAACACCAGTAAAAAGCAAATAAGCACCTCTAAGAAATTTAAAGAATCATGATCTTATAGTCAACACTAATAAATTTAAAAAGCAATATTCAGATCTTAAACTACAAGAATTCTCCATCACTAATAAACCTATTGTTGTTGAAAAGTGCAAATAGTTACTACTCTAGAAAAGACACATCTTTTTAAGGTTGACCAATACAACCTATCTTTGGTCTGTTTATCCACATTAGCAGCGGTCCCTTGAATCCAGAGGTGCTACTCTAGTCTCACCAAATAGGGTATTTAGATCCATTTCATAACTCTGTAATGTAATTTACTGCTATAGTAGTTAGCTCAGGTTGGAAATGAGGTTCTTTTTAATGGTTCATAGACTTAACTGACAACTGCCATAGATTTAAGTGCTTTTTAAGTTTGCAAGACAATCCTAAAGAAATTTAGTTTGGAAGGGTCCTTTGGCAGTCTTTTTGTTTAATCTCATACCCAAAGAAGGACTACATTCAAAGTTTAGTCAGGTTGCACAGGACTTTCTTCAACAGAGTCTTGAAAATCAGCTTTAAGTGTGGAAATACTGCAGCGCTGCTGGGTGACCTATACCTCTGGGTGAGTTGATAACCACTCTTTTTATAAATAATTTTATGTAGGTCCAATAGGAATTCCTCGTACTGCCGTACTTCTCCATCTTTCCCCATGCACATCTGAGAAAAAGAGAAAGATCAGATACTATCTTCTCAGTGGCCACATTTTTGTTCAAAAGACAAGAATCATTATTCTCTGCAGAGTACTTGAATTCGGGGGACATGTAACTTCCTGTATAATTTATATAATGTATTTAGGAGTCAATTATTTCCCTTTGCCTTTTTTGGCGATCTTTTCACAAACACACCGATGTTACTATTTTAGTGTACAGAGACATAGGCATGCAGGTACTCTTCTCTTCTTGGTTAGCTTTATAGACCAGGTTTGAAACCAGTCAACTTAAAAATCAGGGAATCCCTGAAATTAATCAAAATACTGATATTCCTGTGCTGCTTATGAGATGATAAATTTTGAATTAATATTCGGTTAATGATTTAAAAATTTGTTTCTATTAAGCTCCCTTATAACTTGCTCAAAGCCAGAAGGAACAACAGGAACAAGAATATTTAAGCATATGCATATGGGCATCACAGTTTTACAATCTTGCCAATTGCAATAGTCAAACATCCAAAGAAACAAAAATATATTTTTCTAAACCTGTATATGCCTTGGAATAATTGAGCTTTTAAGGTGTTTTTGGCACCACACTTTCTCACTTTTTCTGTTGTGAAAGCTACATTTAAATATGTTTTTAGTTTGTTTCTTTTAAGGAAAAAAAGAGATTTACATATTAGAAGGTTAAGACTTTAATTTTAACAACTTTGACCTAGAACGTTACCTATAAAATCAGAGAAGAAACAGGTATGGTATCAACTCCTCCAATATATAGAGTATGAATAATACCTAAAAGGAAGGAGAGGAGAGTGCTGAATTGTTTCAGTGGTAAGAAACATAACACTACAAATGAGTGATGAATCTCAATTTAAAAACAGAGATTATGATAGTTTATATTATGAAATATTTAGCATATTTTTGAAGGAAAATGTTGATATCCTATGCTGCTTCTCCTCTAGCTTCTCCATAATTTCACATAATTTCTGGAAAACAACTGAAGTAAAACTTTTCTCTTGATATTGAATTATTACTAGCTGGAACTCTAAATAGTAAGTGTGGTTAGATGAGATTTAATAGATATGTTTTTTACATTAAACACAAGCGTATGCAATTAATGAATGGGATACAAAGAACACTCATTTTTTCCTCCACCTTTTCTTCTGTATTTTTGAAGCCTTTGAGGCAAATGTTTACCTATTGGACTATAAAAATGTAATTGACTTTGTTGCAACTTCTCTCTACTATTATTCATATCATATGATACAGCTACAGATCTTGTGGTAGAATATTTCATTTTCATGCCCAGGTATTTGAAGGGGAAAAAAACCCAACCAAACAAGAAGAAACCTCTAAGAATCAAACCACCAACAGTGTGAGCCTTTCTTTATACAAGAGAAGATTCTATGTGAGAAGGTGTTAGATAATAATTATAAGCCTTTTATTTCAGTAATTATTCTTCAGCCTTTGAAGTGTCATTATTGGTCAAAGAGGCAGCTACTGTTCCAAGTAGACCAGAATTTAGTAACAGGAACATAGTGTATATGTCAAATAGATAATAAATTAAAAATATGTCAAATTATTCATTCTTATAATACAAGAACCAGCTATATGATAAACTTTTTCATACTCTTGTTCTAAAGTTTACTAACTTTTGTGCGACTTTTTCACTTGCTTTTCTATATTGGATAGACCTTATTGATCTTTCCTATATAAACTATACTCATTTAAATCTCATCATCTTAAAGCAAGAGATACCTATGATGATGCATCTTTACATACTGTTTGAGTTTTAGTTTTGTGTTTAACATAGAGGAAGATGCCTTAGTCAGGTTCGTAATCACTAGAAGCACGGGCATGGCACAGAGTAAGGTAAGGACTTTGAATTTCAGGAAGGCAAACTTCCAGCTGTTAAGAGACTTGATGGGAGAGGTCCCCTGGGACACTGTCCTTAGGGACAAAGGAACCCACCAGAGTTGGCAGCTCTTCAAAGATACACTGATTAGAGCGCAAGAAATTTCCATCCCTCTCTGTAAGAAATCAAATCTTGTATTAGGGCAAGAGGGAGACTGGTGTGGCTAAAT